>KZ061694.1:322253-364303 GCA_002091835.1 Anopheles maculatus | reverse complement strand
ACGACGACGAAGCGGTGGCAGCACAAAAACCACATTCTCAGCGGCGGGATTGCGTGCGGACCGACGCTTTCCTGGCTGACCTCCAGGCGCGCGTAATGGAAAATCCGGGGATCGGAATTCGGCCGTTGGCACGTGAGATGGGGGTGATGGGGGATCACGAGAGTGGCCAGCGGCAGACCGTACGTGTTCCAGCAGCATTCCGCTCCGTGCCATGCAGCCTCCAAAACGATAAAGTGGTTGGCGGCCAATTTCAACGACGTCACCGCGCCGAATGTGTGGCCTCCCGGCCTCCCAGCAGATCTTAATCCAATGGATTATTTCGTGTGGGGCGCGGTGGAACGGGACACCAACAGAACCTCCAGCAACACCAAGGCGGAGCTGATGTCGAACATCAGGTCCGTTTTCGCGGCCCTACCCCGCGAAACTGTCGCCAGGGCTTGTTTTCGGTTCCGGAGACGGGTGGAGGCCGTAATAGAAGCCGAGGGCGGATATTTTGAATAAAATGAATAAAATACATGGTAAGCTACTATTTCTAAAACCAAAAAAAAATCCCCGATGATTAATTTTGTCATAAAATTTTTTTGTCTTTCTCCGTAGGTGACTGTAAAATTTATCTCGAACACCCTGTATATTCTACACAGCCAAGTGGCACGAATAATTGCTATATAATAGGCTTTCTTTAAATAAAATAGTTTCGTACGTGTTCCAGCAGCATTCCGCTCCGTGCCATGCAGCCTCCAAAACGATAAAGTGGTTGGCGGCCAATTTCAACGACGTCACCGCGCCGAATGTGTGGCCTCCCGGCCTCCCAGCAGATCTTAATCCAATGGATTATTTCGTGTGGGGCGCGGTGGAACGGGACACCAACAGAACCTCCAGCAACACCAAGGCGGAGCTGATGTCGAGAATCAGGCCCGTTTTCGCGGCCCTACCTCGCGAAACTGTCGCCAGGGCTTGTTTTCGGTTCCGGAGACGGGTGGAGGCCGTAATAGAAGCCGAGGGCGGATATTTTGAATAAAATGAATAAAATACATGGTAAGCTACTATTTCTAAAACAAAACAAATTTCCCCGATGATTAATTGTGTCATAAATTTTTTTTGTGTTTCTCCGTAGGTGACTGTCAAATTTATCTCGAACACCCTGTATATTCTACACAGCCAAGTGGCACGAATAATTGGTATATAATAGGTTTTCTTTAAATAAAATTGTTCATATTAATGTATGAGAACTATGATGGCACACGGCTACGAATAATTATAAGCCAAGTGCAGTCTGGAACGTCATTGGAATATTTTATACCAATCAGCAACAATGATCTGAGCCATGCACCGTAATGAGAAGCCCAAATCTCCAATCCATACGGACCAGTTTACTGTGCTTACGTTGGGGGAAGGAAATGTCTGTTGAAAATGCGAATATGCGTTTATTTGTTTTGCTTACCTGCTTAATTAGATTCTGAACCTCCTTCTCGGCCTTACTCATCTCCGGCTCCTTGCCGTCAGCATCTCCACCAGCCGCCAGTTTGTCCTCATCGATCGGTATGTTCTCGTCGAACTCGTCCAGATCGGCCGATGCTTCGGCTTTTGCGAATTTGGCCGCCTGCACATCCTGATCATCTTCCGCAGCGGCCAGTGCCGATTCAAACACATTTATCGCCGACTTACTGCTATCAATCTCACTGCCTGCAGCAACAGCAGCTGGTAACGCTGCCGTCGAAGCTGGTGCAGCCGCTGCCAAACTAGTATTTAACCGATCTTTCCGCTCACGGTCACGATCCAACACCTCGGCCAGCCGTGCCGCCGCATCCGGTTCCGCATTATCCACCGTGAACAGGTCCTGGATGGTGGTGGAACTCTTGAAGTAGGCGGTGGTAAAGTTGCCACCCTCGATCGCCAGATCGCCCAGCAAGCGTTTTTGATTCGCTTTCCTTAAAATGTTTTCCTCGATCGTCTTTTCGCTAATCAACCGGTAGATGTGTACGTCACGCGTCTGCCCTATCCGATGGCAACGGTCCTGGGCCTGTGCGTCCATCGTGGGATTCCAGTCCGAGTCGTAAAATATCACAGTATCGGCGCCGGTCAAATTAATGCCAACGCCACCGGACCGGGTGGACAGTATGAAGGCAAACATGCGCCGATCGTTGTTAAAGCGTTCCATCAGCACCTGCCGCTGTTCCACCTTCGTTGTACCGTCCAGCCGCAAATAGATGTGTCCGTGATAGTTTAAAAATGCTTCCAGCACGTCCAGCATACGGGTCATCTGGGTGAAGATGAGCACACGGTGGCCTTCCGATTTCAGTTTCTTCAGCAAGCGATCCAGCGTCTGCAGCTTTCCACAGTCGTACTGTATTAAACGGGGGTCCGGAAACTGGAAAGGCACCCAAGCAGAGCGTAAGAGCGGAGTCGGGAACGAGATGTAGGTAAAGCGGGGTGGTTATATAGCGTCATATACATGTTTATATGTTGCATCACGACAAAAGTTGCACGGGAGGAGAGTTCCTAGCGAAACCATTACAATGATGCGCGTATGTGTATGCCAGTTCCATACATTTCCTGCCACGGTGACGGGAAAATGACGTAAATGTTACGCCAGAAGGAATGCATTGTCAAACATGTTCTAGCTCTTTTGCAAAAACCGTTTCGAACGAAATATCAAAATGATTGATTGAAAGAGCGGAGGACCCCCGGGTTCAACAGCATCGCATCCAATGAACATGCGTGGGCCTCAATCAAGGATAAAACGACGCTAGGATCCAGGTCAATGGAGAGAATACGAGCGATGAAACAGGGTTCGGATACGAGAGTCATACCTTGCTACGTTGTCATTGCAGTTTTAAAGCGTATCTAGTAGAGATGAGAATTATCACTCTTTTCGCAGAGTTGAATCAGAGTGAGTGAGTGGTTACAAGGATTTGAATCTTTGACTCACTCTTTAAAGATTCATGAAAAAAATTACTCTAAACTTATTCTTAAATTACTTTCTACGTTTCAACTCACTCACACTCTCTGCGCCGACTAGTAGGTCCTTTTGGCATCAAACTCACTCCTTTTGGCTTCAAACTCACTCCCTTTGGCTTTAAACTCACTCCTTATGGCTTCAAACTCACTCCTTTTGGCTTCAAACTCACTCCCTTTGGCTTTAAACTCACTCCTTATGGCTTCAAACTCACTCCTTTTGGCTTCAAACTCACTCAATAAGAGTGAGGAAGTCTTGGTCAATAGTTGCCGCATCGAGTGTGAGTGAGTTTGATGCCAAAAGGAGGAAGCCATTTGTCGGCGCAGCGAGTGAGAATGAGTTTGAAGCCAAAAGGAGTGATTTTGAAGCCAAAAGGAGTGAGTTTGAAGCCATAAGGAGTGAGTTTAAAGCCACAAGAAGTGAGTTTGAAGCCAAAAGAAGTGAGTTTAAAGCCAAAAGAAGTGAGTTTAAAGCCAAAAGGAGTGAATTTGAAGCCAAAAGGAGTGAGTTTGAAGCCAAAAGGAGTCACTAGTCAGCGCAAAGATTGAGAGTCAAAAAAAATTTTTATGCTGAGTTGAAACTATAAACTCCTTTGCAAGATTAAACTCACTCACTCACTCTTACTCATTGTGCACATCTCTAGTAAGTTTAACATCGCCAATTACTTATTACTTATTTATCATCAATTATGGAACCAATAGTTGAACCAAAGAAAGTTCTTTTCGAAACAACATTGCCACGGAAAATAGTCACTGGATCGCAAAAACCAAATTTTGACACAAAAAATGTTCTCTCTCACCTGTGTACTCATTGCAGATATAATCGGATGCAGCAGCTGGATGGCAGGCTGGATCTGCTGCGCCATCGTTGCTTCCCACTGCTGCCATTCAGCTTGGAGGGATGCGGATGGGACACTTGTAGATGCGGCGTCGGAGCACACACAGCAGGTACAAAGAGGACAAAGTTTGAGATCATCGCACGCAGCTCATCCGCCCGCTGGTCAATGGTTTTGATCGCTTCGGACAGGCACCAGCTAGCCGCCGCATTATGCATCGCCGCTCGCCGTCGTGTGTAGTACAGACCGGCCACGCCGAACGGTATCAGCTCATCGGATCGCCGCTTAAACTCTTCCTCGATCAGCGCACACAACGATTCGCGCAAATCCTTGCCGTAGATCGGTGCCGCATCACAACGCTTCGCATTGATACGTCCGAGCAGCTCGAGCACCTCTTTTCGGCGTTCTTTTCGCGATTCTTCGATACACGCCAGATAGAACTCGGTGCGTTGCCGTTCGTCCATTTCGGCTGTTTCGAACGGCCTACTCGTGTCGTTTTCGCCGCGCTTCGTGCCATAAGAACTGTGCCTAAGCCGCTTCATGATCGTTGCTGCCAGCGTGGATGAGATCTGCGTCTGTTGACCAACGTTTTGTACCATTCGATTGCTCACACTTGCAGCAGCTGCCGCCGTTGCTACTGTTGGCGAGGACGCGTTTAGTTGTCCCTTCTGCTGTAAGGTTGCTATTCGCTGTGCCGTCGTTGCCGATGGTACCACGCTAATGCCCGTGGACGATGATGGCGAGGGTCGATGAAATATGGTCGTCTGGTTGCTGCCACCAACGGTTGTCATCGCCGGTTGCAATCGTCCGGTAATGATGTACGATTGTGACGCATTCGTGCCTATCCCACCGGACGCCACCTGAGGAATGATCTGCACAACTTGGCCGGTGTTTAACCGGTTTTGCTGCTGCTGCTGTGGGCTGCCGACGACACCACCGGTCACCGACAAGACACTGCCACCGATATCACTGCGTTTACGTAGAATTAAACCGGGCGACATGCTTCTGCTGCTGTTGATTAGTCCACCACTACTGCTGGTGGCATCTAGTGCCGACGCTGATGATCCCGCTCCCATCATCATCATGACCGACGGCGCGATTCGCTTTCTGATTTCCATGACACGCGAGTGCATTCCTCCCGTACCACCGATGAGTGATGATTTCTTATCTAATGATGTTTCATGATTTACAACGAGCGGAACGAATTTTGTCCCTTCAGTCTTCATGGCCGGACTGGTACCGACGCGCACACCCGTACTGGCACTAACGCCGGCCCGGCGACGATTACCGCTGCCGACCGATTCCTGCACCCGCACGTCCGGTATGCGAACGTGCAGCCGCAGCTTCCCGGTCGGACAGCGTGGCGGTGGCAGCGGCGTTGAGTCGATCTCCTCGATTAACCGTTTCGGCATGCAAAGGTGCTGTGTCCGGTGGGCTACGTACGCGGGCAGCAACAGTTCCAGTTGAATTAAAACTAAATTTAAGGAAGACAGATCAATTTGCTGCAACAGGAACGAAAGAGCACGAAATTAGATTTCATTCACTACTTGGTACTTGGTGCACGCAGTTTGTACGGTAACTCACGGTGAACGGATCGTAGTTGAACATGTTGTACACGAGCGAGGCCGTCTTGAAGCTTATACCCTCCATGCGGAAGGGTGATATCGTCGGCCGTTCCTCGAACATGTTCGGATGGTTGCACACTTTCCTTAGCTGCATTAGCACGTTGATCACGCTCAGCAGATTGCCCGAAGCTAGCGTTTCTCTCGTTCTGCAAGCGAACCGTTGTTACCAGCACACATGAGTAATCGGAAATTTTACACAAACAACACAAACTACTAATACAACTCACTTGGCTCGACTCATAAAGTCATCGTAGAGAAAACGCTGCCGCTTGGATAATCGGCACATAATCACATGTTCGTACTTTTGTGGCATCTGTTTTTCCACCTCCGATTTTAACCGCCGCAACAGAAACGGTCGCAGAACCTAACGGTAACGTACGGTAGAACCATGCAATCATACATATTAATCAGTACCACAACGGGGCGCGTGTGTAAGTAAGTTTAAAAATTAATTTATATGTAACATTATGATTATTCACCACCACAACAACAAAAAAACCCTTGTATAAACGACACACAATCAACCAAACAACCACGAACAGAATATGTAAGAAAACATCACAAAAAATAACAAATTTGTCATATGTATGTATGGTTATCCCATCCGAAAACGAACACACACCCAGCGCGTCAATAGTAAGTATTATTGTAAATGTAAAATCCTCCAAAACCCATTTTCCACGTAACATGTAAAAGGTGTATTTAAAATAGAGATGAGAAAGCTCACTCTTTTCAGTGATTTAAATCAGAGTAAAAGAGTAACTATAACGATTTAAATCCTTAACTCACTCTTTAAAGATTCATTAAAAAATTATTTTCTAAACAAAATTTAATATCCTGTTTATAATCACTCTCTGTGCCGACTTCTAACTCACTCTTTTCGGTTTATACTCACTCACTCACTCACTCACTCTCTGTTCCGACTTCTAACTCACTCTTTTCGGTTTATACTCACTCACTCACTCTTTTCCTATTATAATTATTTTTTTCGGTTTTAATTCACTGTTTTCATACTATAATTACTCTTTTCGGTTTTAACTCACTCTTTTCATACTATAATTACTCTTTTCGGTTTTAACTCACTCTTTTCATACTATAATTACTCTTTTCGATTTTAACTCACTCTTTTCGTATTAGAAAAGAGTAATTATAATATGAAAAGAGTGAGTTAAAACCGAAAAGAGTGAGTGAGTGAGTATAAACCGAAAAGAGTGAGTTAGAAGTCGGCACAGAGAGTGAGTGAGTATGTATAAAGAGTGAGTTAGTATAAAGAGTGAAATAAACTCTTTTTGCTGATTTGAAACCATACTTTCACTTGCGGTTTTTAACTCACTCACTCACTCTTACTCAGTGTACACATCTCTAATTTAAAACACTCCAACCCAAACAAAAACAACGAAACAGACACACACGCATGATTTCCGCCGCCAAATTAAATTAAAAAAAAGGAAACAAACTGCTTAATACAGGGTTTATCGATTTACTTTTGATTGGCAGCTCACTAATTTTGAAGCGCGGCACTAGGTTTAAAGGCCGGTCCACACTGTAGAACAGTTGTTATGGTATACGCGTATAACACAACAAATCAGCCCCATATACCACAACAAAACACAAACCCAGAACTATCGCGTTTTGTATGGCATAACAAATGTTATGCTCGAATTTATTTATTATTCGAGCATTCTAGCACTTTTCTTTTTGTGTTTTCCCGTTCCTACTCAATTTTTCAGATAGCAAACGAAGTGTTGGCGCGTTTATCAACATAAAACTATAAAAATCATAACACATAACACGCACAATCGGTAAGAGCGAAAGGTGGTGCGTCCACACTTGTTGCGGCAGTTATGATGCGGTGTTATGATTTTTAAAGTATTATGTTGATAAACGCGCCAACACTTAGTTTGCTATCTGAAAAACTGAATAGGAACGGGAAAACACAAAAAACAAAAGTGCTAGACTGCTCGAATCATAAATAAATTCGAGCATAACATTTGTTATGCCATAACAAAACCCGACAGTTCTGGGTTTGTGTTTTGTTATGGTATACGGGGCTGATTTGTTGTGCTATACGCGTATACCATAACAACTGTTCTACAGTGTGGACTCTACAGTGTGTACCGGCCTTTAAAAATATATGCCTCCATTTAAAAATATGCGCCCGCAAACCTAAAACCAAATGACGCGCTTCAAAATTAGTAACCATCCAGTCAAAAGTAAAACGAAAAACCCTGTAAAATGGGGGACACAGCAGAGAAAAGTCAGAGCATCAATCACAAGAATGGCGTGATGATGCAGCATCGTATGATGGCGTAAATAATCATAATATTACATTACGTACAGGGTACAGACCTTGTGAAGGCGCTTGATAATCGTTTCATTGTAATCGGAATTGCCTTCAATCATGCCGGCCATCGGGTTCGAGAACCATTCCTTGAATTCGCGGTGCGATTGAAATACGTGCGGCATCAGAAAGTGCATCAGCGACCACAGCTCCATCAAATTGTTCTGCAACGGTGTACCGGTGAGTAGTAATCGTCTGAAGGAAAAAAAGGAAAGAAAAGTGTATAAATAAACCTGTCTCATGTGACGAGGGACAACCAATTTCTAGTGAGGTTCGCCAAATTAGTTCAGACAAATGCCTCGTATCGGGAGTCATCTTAAATAATGGAAAAGTTTCTCTAGAACAGAGCAACAGCTCCAATCAGCTAGGTAAACGTAAAATTTTTATCATCATATAAAAACAACAGAGTAGGAGGAAGGAAAATGAAAATGCGCTCCAAATAATAACTCACTGTTCGGTTTGAAAGTTTAGCAGCAGCTGCCAACGTTGAGATTTGAAATTCTTGATGTTTTGCGCCTCGTCCAGGATGAGATACTTCCACTTTTTGCGCCGGAAGCTCTGATGGTCCTGGATGACCAGCTTGTACGACGTGATGCACACGTGGAACGCGTTCACCTTCGTCCAGCCGGTACGCTTCAGTTTGCGCTCCTTCGGCGTACCGTAGTAGGTGAGTATTTTAAAGCCCGGGCACCATTTCTTAAACTCCATCTCCCAGTTCAGCATCACCGACGAGGGCACGATGATCAGATGCGGACCCCAGTTGCCCTTCACGCACGCCAGATGGGCCAGCAACGAAATCGTCTGTATCGTCTTGCCCAAACCCATCTCGTCCGCCAGTATACCGTTCAGCTTGCGGTCGTGCATCGTCACCAGCCAATCCAACCCGATGTGCTGGTACTCACGGAGCGAATGCTTCATCAGGACGGGAATCGGCGTTACCACACTGGTGGACGACAGTGTATTGCCTTTCGGTTGAATGCTTTCCGCGATGGCAGCGGCATCGTTCAGCATATCGTCCTTTTCGCTTTGACTCTTGCCGGATACGGTGCTACCGTCTGCCAATCCTCCCGCTTCATCGTCTAGCAGATTTTTCAACCCGAAAGATTCCTCCTCATCCGCGTCCATCGCATCTTCGCTCGCACCGGATTCGACCTCGCTGAGATCATCCTCGTCGTCGTCGTCGGAACCCGTCAGACCAGTTCTGGGTTTGTGTTTTGTTATGGTATACGGGGCTGATTTGTTGTGCTATACGCGTATACCATAACAACTGTTCTACAGTGTGGACTCTACAGTGTGTACCGGCCTTTAAAAATATATGCCTCCATTTAAAAATATGCGCCCGCAAACCTAAAACCAAATGACGCGCTTCAAAATTAGTAACCATCCAGTCAAAAGTAAAACGAAAAACCCTGTAAAATGGGGGACACAGCAGAGAAAAGTCAGAGCATCAATCACAAGAATGGCGTGATGATGCAGCATCGTATGATGGCGTAAATAATCATAATATTACATTACGTACAGGGGACAGACCTTGTGAAGGCGCTTGATAATCGTTTCATTGTAATCGGAATTGCCTTCAATCATGCCGGCCATCGGGTTCGAGAACCATTCCTTGAATTCGCGGTGCGATTGAAATACGTGCGGCATCAGAAAGTGCATCAGCGACCACAGCTCCATCAAATTGTTCTGCAACGGTGTACCGGTGAGTAGTAATCGTCTGAAGGAAAAAAAGGAAAGAAAAGTGTATAAATAAACCTGTCTCATGTGACGAGGGACAACCAATTTCTAGTGAGGTTCGCCAAATTAGTTCAGACAAATGCCTCGTATCGGGAGTCATCTTAAATAATGGAAAAGTTTCTCTAGAACAGAGTAACAGCTCCAATCAGCTAGGTAAACGTAAATGTTTTATCATCATATAAAAACAACAGAGTAGGAGGAAGGAAAATGAAAATGCGCTCCAAATAATAACTCACTGTTCGGTTTGAAAGTTTAGCAGCAGCTGCCAACGTTGAGATTTGAAATTTTTGATGTTTTGCGCCTCGTCCAGGATGAGATACTTCCACTTTTTGCGCCGGAAGCTCTGATGGTCCTGGATGACCAGCTTGTACGACGTGATGCACACGTGGAACGCGTTCACCTTCGTCCAGCCGGTACGCTTCAGTTTGCGCTCCTTCGGCGTACCGTAGTAGGTGAGTATTTTAAAGCCCGGGCACCATTTCTTAAACTCCATCTCCCAGTTCAGCATCACCGACGAGGGCACGATGATCAGATGCGGACCCCAGTTGCCCTTCACGCACGCCAGATGGGCCAGCAACGAAATCGTCTGTATCGTCTTGCCCAAACCCATCTCGTCCGCCAGTATACCGTTCAGCTTGCGGTCGTGCATCGTCACCAGCCAATCCAACCCGATGTGCTGGTACTCACGGAGCGAATGCTTCATCAGGACGGGAATCGGCGTTACCACACTGGTGGACGACAGTGTATTGCCTTTCGGTTGAATGCTTTCCGCGATGGCAGCGGCATCGTTCAGCATATCGTCCTTTTCGCTTTGACTCTTGCCGGATACGGTGCTACCGTCTGCCAATCCTCCCGCTTCATCGTCTAGCAGATTTTTCAACCCGAAAGATTCCTCCTCATCCGCGTCCATCGCATCTTCGCTCGCACCCGATTCGACCTCGCTGAGATCATCCTCGTCGTCGTCGTCGGAACCCGTCAGACCTTCACTATTGTCGTCAGCAGCAGCATCATCATCGTCATCCTCATCGTCCGATGGCGATGAATCGGAGGACATTGGCTGGCTTCTGGTTCTTCGTCTCCGCTTGCGTTCCCTTGCCGACGAATCCTGTTCGGCCACCGCCGCCTCGTCATCATCCGAATCGATATCCATTTTTTCACCCGCGGCAGGAACATTTTTGTTGTACTTTGCCATCAGCTCCTCGATGCTCATCTCATTGTCCGCCTATAATGGAAGCATAAACATACATGAACGGTTAATAGAAATAACACTACAGGAGATGGGGAGTATGTTTACTTACATTCAGTTCATCGATTTCCTTCTTGTGATCCTGATTCCGCTCGCTCTTTTCCTGCTCCCGTATCGTGTCCTCGCAGTCCGTGCTGTCCTCATCGGCACTAAAGTCCTTGTCACCGTCCTCGTCGTCGTCGTCGCCGGCAGCGCCACCCTTACCATCGTCGCCCTCGTTATCGGACAGCACGATTTTGTCTCGATTTTCCAAATAATCTTTCGGCAGATGCTTCAGAAAATCGTCCAAATCCATTTCGGACTCTTTCTGCAGGGCCGCCACCTCATCGTTAATACGATCCTCCGCTTCCGCTGCTTCCGCTTCCGCTTTCGCAATCGTTTCCTCGTCATCCCCGGAACTTTCCGCCTCCGGGCAAAACTCGTCGTCCGAGCCGGTAAGCAGCCCACCGCGCAGTGGCGAAGAAATGCGAGACGAGTTTAGGCTTTCCGCTTTGCTGCCGGCGGCGGCCAGCGTACCGGCGGCGGCCGTCCTGTTCATACCCTCGACCAACTGTTGCGAATACTTTTCCGTCTGGTCGACAATAAAGCTGAGCTGCTGGTCGAGCGCCTTCTTGCGCTTCTCGTCCAGTTTCGTCTGGTGCTTGTAATCGACCAGCTTTTCCGCATTCGCCCAGAACGTTTTGATTTCCTTCGCGACGAACGCGGCTATCCGGCGCAGCTGCAGTTCTTGCGCTTTCTCCGCACGCTGCGCCGCCAGCGCCTTGTCCTGGAAGTGTTTCTGTACCATGCGGGCGCACTTGCGTGCACACGCCTTCTTCCATTTCCGTTCGTGGGCAAAGTCGGCCGAAAGCCAAACCATTTCCTCCAGCAGATAGTCCCAGTGGGCTTTCTGTCGCGCCGGTTCTTGCACCTTCGGTAAGCGTCTTTCCGTCCAGAGACCTTCCTTCTGCAGTTCCTGCACACGCTGCATAACGAACACCTCCTGCCGTGCTTTGTTGGTGTACTGTTCGGAACCTGAGCCATTGCTATTAGCGGCAGCATTTGGTGCTGCTGCCGCCCCGCCGAGCTGTTGTTGGCCCGCCACCAGCGCCAGCGCCGCTCCCGGAGTGGTGGTTCCGTTCCCCAAGCCAGGTCCGTTTTGATGAATGGTGGTGCTAAGACTTCTGGCGGACGAGCTTGCAACATTTGCTGCAGCAGTGCGACTGCTCGTGACGTTAATACTTCCTCCTCGAGTGGTGTTCGCCAAGTTCGGTCCATTCGTACCACAGCCGAGTCCCGGTGAGGCATTTCCACCTCCTTCGAGCAGTAGCTCGCTCTTGATCATATGCCCACCGACACCAACGGATGCAGCGATTTGCTTTTTCCGATCAATGCTGGACGAGGCCGGCGTGATGCCAATTCCGATCCTGTCCGGAATAATCGGCGTACCACCTTAAACAGAAAAATACACGAAACAGCAACAATTAGCGATCGGGCTAAAGCGAATATCTCACAGAATTAGGGAAAAAAATGTAATCCAAAACAAGCAACACAAAATTAATTCATCACCATTCAGTAGAGAACACATTCGCGAAAGTATTTTGTACCACAATTATTCATCATAAAACAGCCATCAGTGTGTGTGTGTGTTTTATCATCGCAAAGCGTCAAGGTATACACACACACATCGAAGATTCTAACATTAAAAGCTATCAAGAAACAAACGTAATAACAACATAATTCATTTCATTGAAGAATGCATGCGTACATAACATAAAATGGCGCACTACAGAACACATTCCAATTCCCTGCACAACAGAACAGCAAACAAGAAAAAACAAAACGTATGAAACATAAACACATTCCTGCAAACAGAAAGCGAAACAAAATTTAAATATAAATCACAGGTGCAGCAATCATCAGCCAATAATGATGGGCGCAACCATGTAAAACGCAACAGAATTACATCAATAACAATATGGCTCTACCTTTCGCGCGCTCTGTGGTGTAGAAACACAACAAAAGATGAAACTTATAACAACAATTAAGCACTAGAGAGCAACACGATGTAACAACAATGTTAAGAAATAGACAATCACAAAACAGCTAATTCGTTACGAATCGATAAAGAAAAATGGAATTGGTAAACAAGGGGTGCGCGCGCTCGCCCTCTCTCTCTCTACCTGGCACCAGCAGTGGCGAGGAGTTCCCAAGTGCAGACGGTACACTAATCTGCCCAAATACCATCCCATGGCGACCACCCTGCGGTCTACCGGGCACATGTCCTACAATCCCGGCGAGGGTATTTTGAGAAGACAACGGTGGTGGTTTGCGCAAGAACGGCCGGGCACGGGGTAAGGATAGGTAAGGTAAGAAGGTACATGGAGCGAGAATGCGAACGAGAGAAAGGGGGAAAGAGAGAGAGAAGAATAAGAAACGAAATAAGAACATAAATTGTGTTGTTGTTAAACCTGCTAACAGCAATACTGTCAGCCCGTCCTCCAAGAACGAAAAAAAAACAGACTTCATCTCATGTTTTCATGTTGAGGAAAGGTAATAAAAAAGTATGCGAAAATATACTTGAACGTAATAAAATACCAACTGTATGGAAGGTCCAAGACCGATGGGTCCAATTAAACAAGAGAAAAGCGTCAATTGAGTCCTGTTTAAAGTTGCTCAATGTTAAACAATCCTAGTTAAAGCAGTTTGGAGCAGACAGGAAACCTTTCCCATTGGGGACTCGCAAAACTCGGTTCGCAAAGTGCCAAAAGGGTTTTCCAAGGGCTCATTAAAAATGCGTATGACCCTTAAAGCGTTTTGAACATGAATAGAGAGTGGGGGGTTAACGCATCACATGTGAATGATTCGGTTACGTTTGTGACGCATAAAACTGTACCTTGCTGACTAAGTTGTGCAACAGCTGCCGGTAGGGTAGTCGAGACGGCAACCGGTGTTGCGCCCACACCGGGTATTTTGATTTCCGCTCCCTGTGGTAGGCTAGTCGCGGTCTCATCACCACTACCACCATTATTACCACTCACTGGTGTTGCACCGCCCAAAGTGTTGCAGATGCTGCCACTGGGCGTAGTAGAAATTCCGCTGAGCGAACGGGTTGTTGACTGCTGCAAGAAACAAAACGCCGCCATTAGAGCGTTTCAAATGCTGGGTGTGTATGCATACATGTTTCCACCAGATGATGTGCTTACCTGCTTCAATGCTTCGCCGGCCTCTTCCAGATTGCTAGACAACGGTTCCAGCTTGTACGAACGAACAAAGTTTGTGAATGCGGGCGTTGGTGGCTTCTTTCTCCATACGGGATATTCCATCATATTGCCTCCGGTTTGAAGAAAAAACAATTCCGCTACGTGTTCATTGTATCTGGAAAGCATGTGTTGTAACGTTTTATTTCCTATTGGCTCAGTGTGCTCCCCCGGCATTCATACTAAGGTCTTTGCTTTGCCACCGAATAAATATCATATTTTTAAGCAGAGTTTTACCCAATGCTCAATTTTTGAGTGTTTTTTGAAGGAAAATTAACTTTTATGATTAAAAATCCGCTTACCTGTCTTTGATACTTCGTAATCGCATGTACTTTTGTTCAAGAATTAGTTTCTTGAGCGCACTGATGTCATGCTCCGGTTCCGTTTCTAGCTTGATGCGCTTTTTCGACACGGTGGCCGTACCAACAAGTGTCGATGATGCTGCTGTAGGCGCAACAACACCACCGACGGACAGCACCGTCTGTCCACCAGCAGCTACAGCAACCGCCGGCGAGTAGGATGATGTAGTAGTGTTTGTTTTAGTATACGATTTGCCTACCCCACTCGTTCCAACCACCACTATTGCTCCCTCACTGGTTGTTCCCCCCACTGACGTCACACTACCCGTACCACCCTCGATTGGTCGCTTTTCGGCCACAACAAACGTACTTTCGTCGCCGGGAACTTCACTTACAAAACCACCAGCACCACCACCACCACCACCAACACTTTCACTTTCGTGCTGCTGCTGGGTACCACCGGGTAACACCACTACACCAACACCACCCTCAACACCGGTGAGGGTTGTTCCCCCTCCTCGTCCTCTTCCTCCGCCTTCACAATCAGAGAGACCACTTCCTGTTCGTTCACCGCCCGGCGTCGCACTGGTAATGTTAGCATTATGGGCCTCAACACTGCCACTGGCACTACTCGCTGCCGTGCCACTACTAGCACTAATGATGCTTTGCTGTTGCTGCTGTTGTTGCTGTTGGAGGGTATGAGAAGGTGCCGATGACAATTGTTCAACACTAGATGCATCTGTTGCTGCTGCAATATTTACGTTGCTGCTGCTAGTGTTGTTACTAGGAGACGGCTGGTACGTCGGCGACTGTTGCTGCGGTAAACCTTTGTGAGGAGACGACAACGACGATGACGACGTCGGTGTTCCGGCAGGCTGCATTTGCTGACCCTGCTGCTGTTGTTGCTCCCGCTGCTGCTGCTGCTGCTGCTGGTGGTGGTGCGGTTGTTGCTGTTGTTGTTGAGACTGTTCCAGTTGCTGCTGTTGGTCTTCATTTAACGAGCGAGACATTGGTGTAGTGGAATCGTGCGTGCCAGTCACTAACTGTGGAGGGACGCGTTTACCATAAACGCACGGACACACGGGCACACATTAGTATATTGGTGGTGATGAACCAAATTACAAATCAAACACTCTCGCTTACCTGGACAGTATTACTAGTGGTTGATGTCTTTCGATAAATCCCAGCAGGAAGGGCCAGGTTTCGACCACGTTGCCCTCCCGCCGTATCGCCTTCATTCATTTTTTATACATCTGTTGAAGGAAGCAAGTAATGCAGGCGGAATAATGTTAGCACATGTATTTATAACAGAATAAATGTGCTACAGAGACACAGACATCGTTGAATTATGTTATCAGACAAATGCCTCGATTGTAATCTTGTTAACATATCCGTCGCTCCAGAATGGAATTACGGATCGTTCATAACAAAAGTAAAGTGAAATGTTTCATCATGTATAATTCTTCGATTTTGCTTCCTGCAAGTCTTTGCCGCTGTCGCTGGGCTTTTTTTCTCCATCATGTTCAAACAATAATTACGCGCGCGCGTCTAACGTAGTAGAGCAAGAGGGATTACCCTTTTTCGCTTACAATAACTACCCATCAACGATTAATTATTTTTTCTTATACCGTTGTAAACAAATCATAATGCAAACTACACACTCTTCACCAGCGCACCCATTCAAACACAAGCCGAAAAGCCGCTCAACGAGGCAGCTGTCAAACTTTTGAACGCGCCACATTTTCTCTCTTGCTCATCCGCTCAACCCACAGCCAAGCAAGCGCGACCGTCTCAAAAGGCGGGCGCAGCAGAAGCGGGCAGAGGCAGCAGCAGAATGATGAAAGAAGTCGAAATCATTCCACACATCCGCGTTTTTTTTTTTGCTCTCCTGGCACTCTAATCTGCCTGCCAGAATGGCGGATGCGACACAGCGATCCGGGCTGAGGTTTCTCCTCCGGCGCTAACGAACCAGACTCTTTCACCACATTGACCATACTCATTGGCACGAAAACGAGAACAGATGCCATATTTACCGGTATCTGTCCATTTGAACCGTTAAAAAATGTGCTGAAATTCAACTTAATTATTTCTTCCACCAGCAAAAAAACGCTCGGCATTTTTTTTCCTACTGTGCCCTTTACCCTGTGTCGCATAATCGTATCGCAATCGCCATCGGAAACCGTAAGTTGCTGAACGTGAAGGAAAAAACCCCAGCGGCAGCCGCCATCTTGCTTTTCGAAACGATTCTCTTTTCGGGCGAGTCCGCCCGGGCTACTTGGGTGCACACAGCCGTAGGAAAAACGCGTTCCCCATCATGCGTACCTCAACTGGAAGGCAATTTCGATCCCGAGCGGAAGGTTAATGCACTCATTCTATGTTCGCACCAGCACACAACGCACTATTCCGTATCGCCGCATTCGGAAAACGCAAAATTTCGCACTTTTCTTTGTTCTGGTGAGGCAGAAACTAATTTTCTTCTCACACTCTCCGACTGTGCGAAACTAACGCGACGGCAGAAAATGAATGCTTCTTGCTTTTCTCTTGTGCTTGTGCTGCCGGAAACGGTAGCGACGGGCACGCTTCGCATCGGAACTGTAGTTCCTGTCAAGTTGATGCTATAGTCGCGCGTTCGATGCTTGAGCGGGGTTTGACCTGCAGCAGAAGGGTAAATTAGGTGATAATTTGTTGCAAAAGACAATTTCAATGAAAAATTACTCTTATTTGTCTATAGCAGTGTTAATTGAATAAAGTTTAAAGATATTTTTGCTACTTGTATGGTAAAGATTCATTGCTATCCAGCAAGACGATGCATCCGATCCATATCCGTTGTGGGGAAATTATCGTTTTGGAGTTTAAAATTAAATAAATGTCCTTTTTTTTCATTTCCACAACAATTACAACGTTCAATTTGCTGTTAGTAGGAGAAACAAGCAAAAGTTGCATAGAAAATAACGCGAG
The DNA here is from genome assembly GCA_002091835.1 of Anopheles maculatus. Lineage (NCBI taxonomy): Eukaryota > Metazoa > Arthropoda > Insecta > Diptera > Culicidae > Anopheles > Anopheles maculatus. The sequence goes on along the minus strand of KZ061694.1, from coordinate 347,067 downwards.
CTGTTTGTTAACATTGGATCTCATTAAATTCCTAACGATTTTTCTTAAACGATAAATCGATTACTGGCGCATGCCAACAGCACAGGGAATTCAAACGTATATCATAGAAACCAAATCCATTCAATGGTTGTAATGAGTCAGATAAATGTAAATCCAATTGTTGATGTAATTTTGTCAGAGCTTGTAATATGCCGCAGCTATTATCATGTAGTGTGTATCATGCACGTGTTTGCTACATTCGAAATACAAATTTTCGTAAACTTATTCACAATCAATTTGTCCCCATGTAAAAACTAAAGAAAGCAAAGATTTGTCGTCTTAATTCTGTGTTCTTCGAGGCGTGATCAACTTCCAGCCGCGTTCATACGATTTCTGGTTTTGTTTTGATTCATTTGACGCCTGGTACAATCTCACCAACGCGATCATCACAACAACAAATCCGTTCAACCATTGTTCTGCAAACTAGATGGCCGCTACACAGTTAACCGCCGATTTGCATCCACTTCTAACCGAATATGTGATTAAAAAGCTACAAAAGAATCGTCTCACTACGGTGTACAGTTTTGTAAAGGTAGAAGCAGAACAACTGATAAGAATCACCAATCTTCCCGCCGAAAGCATCGTACTTGTGAAAAATCAACTAATCGAACGGTTTGCCGGTCAGTGTCGGAATGCACAGGCGCACACAGGCCATGATATCGTTCCGCTGGGCACGGGAATAGGTTCGATCGACGCGTTACTACAAGGAGGATTAATACCTGGCCATATTTACGAGTGTTGTGGAGAATCCGGTACCGGAAAAACGTTACTGTGTATGACGATCTCGGCGAATGTGGCGCAGCAACGCAGTTTAGTGTATTACATCGACACAAAGTGTGATTTTTCCGGTCGAAAGATACAACAAATACTGGACAAGGGGCCGTGTAAGCTTTCGGAACAGGAGCTGGGCCACACTATGGCAAGGATTAAAGTGGAACGAATATTTTCTCCCGAGCTGCTTGTGCAGGTGGTAGAAGAGTTAGCTACTGGCAAGCATCGGGAGGAGGACACGCATCTAAAGCTGCTAGTGATCGATTCACTGCCATCGCTTTGGTATCTGTTTCAAGATTCCAGCAGTTCCATCGAACCTTTAGGTCTGTTGACAAAGCTTATCTGCTCACTGCGCAATCTGGCCACGCAGCAGAACGTTGCAGTGGTGTTGGTTAATTTGGCTGTGCGAATGGTTGATGGAATGGCAGGTAGCAGCACCATCGAGGGTAAACGAAAAGTCTGTCCGAACGGAAATTACCCAGCGCTGGGACGATACTGGGAAAGTGCACCCGGTACAAGGCTATTGCTTGAACGACCCGACGACGAGAACGGCGATCAACTCGGCTCGATCACCCGATTAGTGCAGGTGTGGAAAAGCAATTACCTCCGTACGGGCGAAAGAACGATCGTTCGGATGACGGACGCGGGCGTTCGTTGAAGAAAAGCGACCGTTTGGCGAAAGGAAAAATAAAAACTGTGTATATTTCTAACCTCAGCTGGGACTGTAAATAAAATTGCACCTCTCTAGCTAATATCTTACACAAGCGCTAAACATAAAAGCAATACACGACCGTCTAACACATCTGCACTACGATGACTCGGCGCCCCTCGGTACTATTTAAGCATCCCGTATTTTTCCTTGTGATACATTTTCAGCACCTTCTTTGGCGGTACCAGCTCCCGACTTAAACCGGGACGCTTTTTCCTATCCGGTGGAAACGGTTTCTTCACCATCGTTACCGCCGTCGTTTCGTCGGTCGGGTTTGTAACGGTTTCCTGCTCATTTTCACTCCCGCCCTCCGCTGGTAACTCTTTGCGCAGTATTAAGTCGGAATCGTGTGCAAAGTTACACTTGCTGCCGAATCGACACCGTCCCTTCTTATAGCTCCAGCACACTTTTCGCTTCTGTTCCGCTGCATTAGCTTCCGGATCGACCATCTTAACGTGCTTCTCCAGGCTGGCTAGCTTCGCTTCTTCCGCCTCACGGAAGGGATTGCTAAAAACGCTTCCGGGGATGATGCGGCTCGAACCGGACTGTAGCATCGAGCGGGCACTGGGCAGTGGTACGGTTTGGTCATGATTTCTGTAACAATGAACGGTCGAAATTATGCCTGTCCGGGATCGTGGGACTGTGTCCGTTGCTTACAAATCGCTAGTTTGCTGTTTGAAGGTGGCTTTAGTCTGTGGGTTAGTGGGCTTTCCAGAGCTGCCGCTATCATCGGACGAAGCGGAAGAGGACGATTCTTCACTATCGCCATAATCTGCTACCAGTGAAAACATCCCGCCACAAGGTGTGTCATTTGCGGCACGGCCGATAAAAAGGCCGCGGAAAAACCGCGCGAATACGTGTGCTGTGTTGGTTTACTTTACGTAAGCAGCGCGAGCGTCCCGCGTTGGTACTCTTTTTATTGCGATTTTTATTGTGTTTTATTTAGCCCTTTAATTACAAACAAAACACAAATTGTTTTGATGTGCCACTTGACAGCACACCGTTACGCAAGACGGTTTGGGAAACTTATCGTTTGCTAACGCTTGCGATTGAGTGATTTAGCAGGCGCTAAACGGGAGAGACGCTACAGACGCTATTTTACAAGGAATGTAAAATGTAATCGAACTTCGTCTTATTTGGTCGAATTTTTACATACCCGAGCATAGAAGATTTTTGGGGAACATGGTGTAAAATAAATCGATTTTTCATAACGAAGAGGAAGATAAATATGTATCTATCCGGGCTTCTCTGCTTGGACAGGTGATATTCCACTATGCGCCCGTTGACTTGTCAAATAGCAAACGAATGCAAGCAATACAAAAACAGAAGAATTCTGCATGAAACATTTACTAGTGAGAACAATTAGCAGTATGATGAAATTTATCGGTAAGATTCAACGTATGAGCCACATTTCCTTCCCTAGTTCACTTACCCTTTGTTTTAGATATCGGAGCAAACTTGACCGATCCCATGTACCAAGGAATTTACAATGGATCGTCGAAACACGAACCCGATCTGTCCCATGTGCTTCAGCGTAGCTGGGCCGGCGGACTGGACAAAATAATAGTGACGGTAGGAACGCTTTCCGACTGCGAGCCCACGTTCGACATCCTTAAGAACGATGGTGAGGGTTTTTATAAATAATTTTTGACTAAATTCCAGTGCGTAATTCTCTCCTTTCACCCGGTTTGTTGCTCCTAATCAAGAAAGGCTCTTCGCCACCGTAGGCTGCCATCCGACTCGGTGCGGAGAATTCCTACCCGATCCTGAAGCGTATTTTACATCCCTTTGCAGACAGATAGAGGAACATCGTGACAAAGTGGTTGCTATCGGGGAATGTGGTTTAGATTACGATCGTTTGCATTTCTGCGAGAAAGACATCCAGCAGAAGTACTTTGAAAAGCAGCTGGATTTGGCGGCTAAATACGACCTACCACTATTTCTTCATTGTCGTAACGCACACGATGATTTTGCTGACATATTGGTGCGAAATTTAGACAAACTTCCCAAGCGTGGCGTAGTGCACACGTTCGATGGTACGCTGGAGGCAGCGAAAGCGTTGATCGCGAATGGATTCTTCATCGGTCTCAATGGTTGTTCGCTGAAGACGGAAGAAAATCTTAGCGTCGCTGCACAAATACCGGACGAATGGATTATGGTGGAAACGGATAGTCCGTGGTGCGAGATACGACCGTCCCATGCCGGTTCGAAGCATGTGAAGAGCAAGTACCCGACGGTGAAAAAGAAGGAAAAATGGGAACCTTCCTCGCTCATAGCCGGTCGTTGCGAACCCGTCATGATCAGGTATGTTTGTGTCCGGTTTTTGCTTTCTTTCTTTTTTGCAAAAAGAGGCTCGCTTTAGTTAATGTTCAATTCTGTTTGTTCTATTTCTAGCCAAGTACTGGAAGTGCTAGCAGGTATTAAAGGAAAGCCAACGGTCGAGCTTGCCGATCAGTACTACCGAAACACACTGAAAATGTTCTTCCCGACGGAAGTGGCTGGCATGTGAACGATTAGAGCAATATTTTCGATTTTGCACTCCCTCCCGGCCATCAAGGATATTAATTATAATATGAGCGTACACTTCAATCAAAACATGGGTGAAACAATCGAAAGGGATGCTTATCTTTTTCCCGAAGCGATGAAAGAAATATTGTTCTAACCGGGAAGATGGTTTGGGCTCTAGTTCCACTTCTTAAACTCACAGCCATCCGGTGGCCTAGCTTCTACCGGTTGTGCACCAACCTCAGCCCAGTTGGTGCTCAGGACGGTACCGCTAGATTCGTAGTATGACTTCATCATTGCCTTCCGGGTGTCCTCGCTGGCATCGGCGAAAATCTTTTTAAACAATGCGCTGACGTCGTCCTTCGTCTAAAATTAGTACGAGCACAAGTGGTCAAAACAATGCGGAACACGCGGAACGCACCTACCAAAACACTTACCTCATCATCATTTTCGATTTCCTTCGAGATTTTGTCCCAATCGTGCAATTTCCTCGCAGCGGTAGTGGATGTTGGCTGGGGCTCTTCCGTTGATTGCTTCCGTTCCAGCGCTTCCCAACGTTGGCCGATTAGTTTGGCGAGCTTTATTTCCACCTTGCTCGGTGAGGCTTTGTGTGAACTCTGCTCAACATTGATCGGATTCCATAGGTTCAGTGCGATCGGTTCGATACCATCCGCTTGCACGGTCAGTGCGTTTTGCTCCAGCTGGACGGAGTAGTTCTTTTCGGTCGCATTTTTCAACAAAACCGTCACCGTGACGGCTGTTTCTGTTTGATACCAGTCGTATTTTACCTTTGCCATGTATCTGTGTTTATTGATGTGTAGGTGTGTCGGGCGAAACAATAGCACTAACTATCTTCTCGGCACCAAACGTTTTCGCAAGCAATTTGTTCGAACAGCTGCTACGGAATAAGGGAAACGTTTTGTATTTTCTAGAATCTGTATGTTTTTTTTTTCTTCTACATTTTGTGCAATGACAGCAGAGAATAATTGTGTTGTTTGCCTGACAGCTAAAACGATAAGTTTTTCTTCGCAATGAAAATAGCATTCTTTGATAATAACAAAAAAAACCTTCGAGAATGTTTTGAATTTTCTTTCAAGGGAAAATGTACGGAACAGAACGATCAGACGATATACAAAGAAAGGATAAAGAGACGGATGAGGTCTATGAGACTCTAAGCATCTCTAACTTAATGAAAAATACAAAGAATTCATATGAGGCGGTATAACATTCGTAAATTCACTATTAGTCATCTTAAGCGGTGGCTAGACTAAAGTTGAGGCAAGCGCGATCTTATTTTTTTTATGAGCGAACTGTCAAATTTCGCGCTCCTGATTTCGCGCTCCGATCCTGCATTGCAGGAAAAATGAAGCGTTCGCGCATTGATCGCGCTTGCCTCAACTTTAGTCTAGCCACCGCTTTACACGCATTATACTTGAATGCTGAAGAATAGAAATGCAGAATCTTTTCGTTGACACTATTGACTATGTATTTGATCAAGCAATAGAAGTCCATTTCAATCATCCTCCTCTTCGACCGACTGTGGTGGCATAGGTTTTGTCGAATTGTAATGCTCTCCTAGCCGATACATATGCCGATGGTACGTTAGGACCAGCTTCCGATCAGCACTCTCCTCCTCGCCATGTACGGTCGCTGGACCGTTAGCTTGTATAACCTCGATTGGACACTTTAGACTGGTCGACAGGGCTTTAATCTCGATTTCACCGCCCCAAGCCTTTGTGGCCCGTACCTGATGGCAGTACTTGTCGAACTCTTCCGCACTGAGCATATCTCCCGTGTCCGGATTGCTCATGTAGCAAATCATAACGTCCCGGTTAGCTTCTATATAGTCCGCCGCCATACCACGCAGCTCCGGAACACTGTACGAACCAATGCCTAGCTGAGTGAGCTGATGGTTGATCGCATTGTACAGACAGTCGCCGTCGGCCGGTACCGAATGGGCAAGCATGCCACGTTTGATAAGAATTTCATTGATTCGATTGTTTTCCAAGATACGGGGCGAGCTTTTCTGTAGTAGCGCTTGCTCTTCCTTGATCTGCGCATCACGTTCCCGATTGTCCTGTGCCTTTTTGTCCCTTCGGCGTTGTGCCTTCGAAAGGCGAGGTTCATCTTTTTCAGCAGCATCAGGGTTTGATTCCTCCACTGTCTCACCATTACTGGTGGCCGGCTGGTTGGATGACGGCTCGGTCGCGTCCGATAGGTTTAAACGATTCAGCTCTTCCGCATGCCGTTGCTCGATTTGCTGCTCCAGATTCGCAATCTCATCCTGGATTTCTTTCTTTTTCTTTTTGTCCACTTTCAGCTTCTTCATCGATTGTATCTTGCATTGCAGTTCTTTCTTTTCCTTTCGGTGGCGGGCCATCACCTCCTCCCGGTCCGTTTCTGGCAGTGAGTCGCTCATTTTAGAGGGTTTTCAGTTGGGGGACACAGCGAATGCGAACGGATGTAGTTGGTTAAAGTGTTTGGTTGTTCGTACAGCCGGCTACCACGGTCAAGCATGGGAATCCGTCTCACACGTATGGTACACCCCAGTTGACATGATCAACTAATTCGAAGTCTGCACAACATCATTACATCTATCGAGAAAAAGGATCGATTTTAGTGGCTTTTTAAAGCGTTTTTAGCGATAATAATACTATCGGAAAAGGAATTGTTTGGAACACAGCTGGGAGAGAAAATCTTCACAATCTGACAGCACGCGTTGTGCGTGAAGCTTGACAGCAAAACGATAGGAATGGAGTTGTCCAATAGAAAAGATATTTTACAACGAATTGTTGTTCTTGCTATCGAAAAAAACACAGCCAAACGAAACCTCCGAAATTTCATAATCATATACCAACGAAAGAGCGTTTCGAAATTGTTTGGAACTGTTTGGAAATTACACATTCAATCGAAACAACCTTTTTTTTTCTCTCTCTCTCTCTCTCTCTCTCCTCAAACTGATCGTTTATGTGTCAAGCGTGATCCCTCTTTTGTTTACAATCGCGTACGAACGAGCAGAAGAAGCAACGGTTGTCAACAGAGAAGGATTTTCCAACACACTGACCCACAAGAAGGAAAGCGGAACGTGTCCCCCCCGTCGAAAAGAAACGGTGTTGCAGAAGAAAGGCTACACACATTTATGAAGGCTTGTGCAAGCAAATTACAAATTACAAAATTTCGTACTATCCCTTTAACGTGAACTTGGCAAATCGTCCGTACTACGCGTCGTGTGTTCGTTTGTGTTTCTGTTGCGCCGTGCATTTTCTAGTTGTCTGGAAGGTTTTCAGTTGTTGTTTTCTCGGACAACCAAAGTGCGAATTTCCCGTACGAATGTGGCCCCGCGTACGCTATGAGCGAAAGGTGCCGTCGTTTGGCAAGCAGTGAAAAGGCACCCGCAACAGAAGAACTGCTGTACGAAAGGAAGCAAACCAACGGTTGCATTAGGCGGAAACGATTGAAGAGGCACCGTGTAACAACAACAAAAACGACAGCAACGGGTTCGTGTTGGCATGGTGCATGTTGTATCGCGAAACACTGTGTACTGTCGCCGTGCTCGTCGTGACGTTGTGCTTCGATGTAACTAAAAATTGGATGCTGCGAAACTGTTCAGAAGAAAAAACAGGCGTACATTATTAGTTCGGTTGGTTTTCATCTTATCCCCAGCCGGTGCAAGGGGCAAGACAAAAGCGTAATTGAATTATCCGTCTAACGGTGTCGTTGCATGTACGTGCATGTGCACGCACGTTCATCCGCGGAAAGGAACATATAGGGAACGGTAAACCAACGTACGCACGGTGTGGAGAAGGACCGATTCGTACGTTCGCCAGCATGAAAGGGATCGAAGCCAAAATTGTCGTACTCGGGTCGCAAGGTGAGAGGATATTTGCTTTTCCAACGAACTGATGGTACGCAGGCACACATATAGCGAGAGACACACTCACACACGCTGACCTTCACCTTGAGCGATGCCTCGTTTGGTTGGGTGGAATGTGTGGCAAGCTTTCGACTCGACGATCGCGCATCGTCTACTATGTTTTTGTACCTAGCATACCACCCATCAGCAGCAGTCGTTTACGAACATCGGTTCCTTGGATCAAACTTTCGCTTTCATGAAGACCCCATCATGTCCAGAACATCAACCGGACGACACACCTGGCAGGGCTGGACAAGATAAGCCGTCGAACAGCTGTAGCTGTAGCATTTTGTTTCGCGATTTTACCGCAACGTTTCATTTCTTGAATTTTTGCTCCATTTTCTTACCCGCTCCCTTGACTCTTTCTATCATTTGCTGCCCGCACCCTTTCCCTGTTTCGCCTTCATTCGTGTACTTGTGTACTGCCAATAATTTTGTACGGGTGTGGGATTAGGTTTCGGATTTTGTTATTCATCAGCGGCATGCGTACCTCCACCGTGACCGTGCTTATCAGTGCAGAAAGTGCTGGATACGATGTGCAGCAGTTGCCGTGTGTGCTACTGGCAGAAACCGATTTTCCTCCCTTCGCGCTGTTTCCTCTTCAGTTTCGTATCGAATATCGGTACGAAACGTTGAACCGTTTCTCCCTTGCCCGCTGTTACCCTACCTTTTCTAGGGAGTTCCCCTAATTCCTTATCTTAATGCCGTGTTAAGCTTTTTGTTATGCAGGAATTCATCACTTTCACGAAGGATGGTAATAATTGCAGGTTAAAATTAAACGCTCATGACATATGTATGTATGTATGCTACACATCACATCTTCTGTGGCACAAACACAACATTCTGGTGTGCACGTTCTCATCATAAACTTAAATCTAATCTTAACATCGTGTCGTACAAACTGGGGATGCTATTTTGGAAGACAAATAATGCAAACCATCCATCGTTATCAACCTTATCAATCCACGGGAATACATGGGGAAGATTGGCATGGGGATTTACTACACTCAACATACGAGATCTAAACAATCGCTAAATGTTTGAATGTGCATCATCTTCTGTGTCTACTGTGTTGCATGTACTGTTTTGTTATGACATTTAGGGTTTTTTTTTTTTAAATTCGAAATATCCATCTCATCCATCCACAGGTGTTGGCAAAACGAGTCTGGTTGTGCGGTATGTCTCGAACGTATACACCAAGGAAGTATCCCCCACGATCGGGGCATCATTCTTCACCTGTAAGGTCAATTTGGAAGATAACAAAGTAAAGATGCAGGTAACTATTGTGAACACAGACACACTGGGGAATCACGAAGATAATCCTCGTTTACTGTATTAATGCTAATCTTCTAAAATGCGGCAGGTTTGGGATACGGCGGGACAGGAACGATTTAAGGCGATGGCCCCGCTGTACTATCGCAACGCAAACGCCGCCCTGCTAGTGTTCGATCTCACGCAGTACAATTCCTTCAACGAAATTAAAGGCTGGGTACAGGAGCTGCAACGGAATGTGCAGGAACCGATGGTACTGTCGCTCGTAGGCAACAAGCTCGACCTGGAAGCGAAACGTGCCGTCTCCCGGGAAGAAGCAATGCTGTACGCGAACTCGATCGGTGGCAACTACTTTGAAACGTCTGCCTTACACGATCAGGTAACCGCTCGTGGAAGTTTAATTGAAAAATTATCTTATCAATTGATTGCACCTTCTATTTAAGGGTATCGAGCAAGTGTTCATATCGATAGCGGTAGGATTAATTAAACTTTCCGGCAAAGACGTATGCTCATCTCTCAAGCGATACGAATCGAACGATTCCCTCGTACTGTCCGGCTATTCGACACGTAAGCACATTCGTAAGAACATTGAACGTTCGCGTAAAATCGATTCATAAAACACTGCGCGCTTCCTTTCCAGGTGTGAACGGTGTCGTACAGATGGGCATACCGGTGGAAAATGACAGTATATTAAGTGACGGTATGGGCAGACTGGAAACGCCCTCCTGGAGCCGAGACCACATAGCGCACGGTGACGAGCAGCGGGTTGGTTGGTGCTGCTATTAGCATACTGACGTAGAACACTCGACAATTTATTTGGACAAGTATTGTTTTCGGTTCTCATTTCTCCTATTTTCCGGAACACGGGAAAAAAATCATCAGAACACAAACACCCACGTGTGCGTCCCCCCTAGGAAGGGATCCCAGGACGGGGCCGATTTCGAGAGATTTGTGATAGCTTTTTATATTTATATATATATACACACCACACAATATATATAGCGCGGGCCCAAGATGATAGCTGAGAAGATGCATAAGAAAGTTGGGCGATGACTCAAACGCTTTGTAAACTGTTTGTTAGAAAACGGAAAACAATTTCATACACTAGCCTACTTCTTCGCCAACAGTTCGTGATAAGAAATTCTTGATGCAAAACAATTGTGGCACGCACCGTGGCAAAAACTGCTCCGCTTATCGTTAAGACTTTGTCGCATTACTGCCCTTTTACCGCGGAGATGGGGATTTTGTTGTTGTTAGTTCCGATATGTAGCGCTGGAATCCCCCCGAGATGAACTAAACCGAACTCCAAGCAATATAGGCTGGAAGGCAGAATGGCTGCAAGCTTAAGTGACCGTCGCCAACATCGTGGCAACACACGGATAGATGATGATCTCTTCCAGCAGCTCACGTAAACGAATTGGTGGAACAGATTCATCGTACGCACTCTGTTGCCGACCGAAAAGCCAAAACAGGATTCGAATCCGATTGGAATACACCGAATTATACATATATAGAAGACGAGTGAGAGAGAAAGAGAGGGAGAGAGCAAAAATACATACACATACACGCGCTCAATGCGGACAAAAGTGCGCTCATATCTATTTATTTAGTCAAAAGTCAATTACTTTCGATCATCATCCTCTTCACCATGATTGTTGACCATGCTTGCATTTTCGTACATATTATCCAGTTTTGTGGCTCGTTGATAGGTTTACTTTCTGTGTTTTTTTTAAATAAACCATTTACGAAGAACTGTATGAAAAGAGACTTAATGAATGAGATTACGTATTAACTGGTTAAGAAAGAAATTTTCCTAATATTTATTGCTAAAATGTTCCTATTCTCGCTACGTTTTGAAATCAATCTTTTACTGCGTATTTACTGCTTGCATTGAGCGGAGTATTATCCCCATGAGGAGTTTGTTCAAATGTTACAATTTACATTTGCATAGCTACACAAAGGCGCAGCTATGTAAAACATGGTGTTTAGTTTATTCATAGCGGCGATACGGTAAACAGCCAATACACTGATGGCAGCTAAATATGCGCTGTCAGCTGTTTTGCCTGTGTACCAGTGTGTTAGTGACATCGCACCATTCCGTTGACGCCGCGTTCGCTTGCAACCTGTTGCTATGACAACCATCGACGCATCGTCGTTTGATGGTGTACGGCGAACGACAGCCCGTCAACGGCAAATGCGTGTGGGAACAAGCTTTGTAAACAAGCGAACGGTGCGCGTTCATATTTTGTGTGCGAAGAAAGTGACATTTTATAGTGCCGGTGTGTATAAATTGCCACTAAAAACGTAGTGCGTCTTAGTGCGAAGACGCTATGGAAGTTAACGCAGGCAATTATGGCGAGCGGAACGGTGGTAAAGCGAGCTTTAAATTCAATTCTTCAAACGATGGGTAAGTTTATGGCAATGTTTAGTGTGATGTTCTGTACGGTAAATCTTTGGCTTCCCATTCCGTAGTGTGGTGCTTCACCTTCATCATACCGTCCGGAATCGGCCCGATGGCACGGTACTGCGAATACGCTTTACTGCCGCAGGATTTAGTGCGAACAACGAACGATTGATTGCGGCAGATCATAGGTAGCAATCAGGAGAACATATTTACCCGGCATACAAACACCCGGCTGATAAATTCGTTTCCATCCACCCGTAGGGATAATATATTTGTGTTTGATTTGGTTGGTCAGCGTTTTTGGACGGTTTCGGAACGGCTCCAAAGGATAACGATTATCGAAGGGCTCACTGGCGCGAACCTGGTTGCCCTGGGAAACAAGGAGGGAATGGTGTTTATTGTTGATACGGGTAAGAAAACCCGCCCATGCGCTGGTGGCTGTTTTGTAGCATTACATATTATATTTATTATCCATTACAGATGCAAACAATTGCGTACGAAAGCTGAATGCTCACCCGGGAAGGATCGTACAGCTGACGTGCTCACCCGCTATTGTTGTGGCAAAGGCTAACACACAGTCCAAACCTGGCTCCAGTCCGGTTGATGCGATGGAACAATTCGATCGGCGCTATCTGCTAGCCGCGTCGCAAAACAGTGCCAAGCTGTATTCGTTAGATGATTTCTCCGAACTGTCACGCATTAGTTACGGGTTGGCATCTACTAATTCATTCCGCCCGAACGATTGGCACTGGTTCCAAAGCGGCCACCAGGGCTCATCGCTTATTAGCCACAGCAGTTGTGGGATTATCCGAGTGTACCGGATAAACTTCAAGCTTGCGAAAGAGTTAAACGTCACACGGCTTATCGAGCTTTATCTTAAGAACACACCGACACAAACGATCACATTTGAGCGCGGACGACCGGGCGGCACGATAGAGCAGGATAGTGTCGAGCTTACCGTAAAACGTCTCACTGAAGGATCGACTATGCCCGGAAGGCACATAACAACCGCACAGCCTACCGGCGACGGACAATATTATGCCGTGCTGTATGGAAACAGCACCGTAGCCTTCCTGGCACTCGATTCGTGGCTCATCTGTCGGGTAGTTTCATTTTCCAATTTGTTTATCACACACCTTGCATTCGTTCCGTTCGACCACCGTTCCAACGATACCGCTGGTCGCGTACGGTGGCCGACAACGGTTGCGTGTGCGCTTACCGTTCGGACCGCTGACAATGATTTAATGCTGCTAAAATTCGGTACCAACGGTAGTAATCCGCCGCCCTTGCTTCAACCACTAACGAATCGGCCCGAACATAATTGCTATAAATTTCGGGTCGCTCCCAACGGACGGATGCTTGCAAATGTTCTCAGCAGTGGTGAGGTGTTGCTACACAACCTTTTCATCTTATCCCCAGCCGGTGCAAGGGGCAAGACAAAAGCGTAATTGAATTATCCGTCTAACGGTGTCGTTGCATGTACGTGCATGTGCACGCACGTTCATCCGCGGAAAGGAACATATAGGGAACGGTAAACCAACGTACGCACGGTGTGGAGAAGGACCGATTCGTACGTTCGCCAGCATGAAAGGGATCGAAGCCAAAATTGTCGTACTCGGGTCGCAAGGTGAGAGGATATTTGCTTTTCCAAAGAACTGATGGTACGCAGGCACACATATAGCGAGAGACACACTCACACACGCTGACCTTCACCTTGAGCGATGCCTCGTATGGTTGTGTGGAATGTGTGTGGCAAGCTTTCGACTCGACGATCGCGCATCGTCTACTATGTTTTTGTACCTAGCATACCACCCATCAGCAGTAGTCGTTTACGAACATCGGTTCCTTGGATCAAACTTTCGCTTTCATGAAGACCCCATCATGTCCAGAACATCAACCGGACGACACACCTGGCAGGGCTGGACAAGATAAGCCGTCGAACAGCTGTAGCTGTAGCATTTTGTTTCGCGATTTTACCGCAACGTTTCATTTCTTGAATTTTTGCTCCATTTTCTTACCCGCTCCCTTGACTCTTTCTATCATTTACTCCCCGCAATCCTTTCCCTGTTTCGCCTTCATTCGTGTACTTGTGTACTGCCAATAATTTTGTACGGGTGTGGGATTAGGTTTCGGATTTTGTTATTCATCAGCGGCATGCGTACCTCCACCGTGACCGTGCTTATCAGTGCAGAAAGTGCTGGATACGATGTGCAGCAGTTGCCGTGTGTGCTACTGGCAGAAACCGATTTTCCTCCCTTCGCGCTGTTTCCTCTTCAGTTTCGTATCGAATATCGGTACGAAACGTTGAACCGTTTCTCCCTTGCCCGCTGTTACCCTACCTTTTCTAGGGAGTTCCCCTAATTCCTTATCTTAATGCCGTGTTAAGCTTTTTGTTATGCAGGAATTCATCACTTTCACGAAGGATGGTAATAATTGCAGGTTAAAATTAAACGCTCATGACATATGTATGTATGTATGCTACACATCACATCTTCTGTGGCACAAACACAACATTCTGGTGTGCACGTTCTCATCATAAACTTAAATCTAATCTTAACATCGTGTCGTACAAACTGGGGATGCTATTTTGGAAGACAAATAATGCAAACCATCCATCGTTATCAACCTTATCAATCCACGGGAATACATAGGGAAGATTGCATCTTGGGTTGTAAAACAAAAAAAAAAAAAACGGTGGGAATAGGCATGGGGATTACACTCAACATACGAGATCTAAGCAATCGCTAAATGTTTGAATGTGCATCATCTTCTGTGTCTACTGTGTTGCATGTACTGTTTTGTTATGACATTTCGGGTTTTTTTTTTTTTAATTTGAAATATCCATCTCATCCATCCACAGGTGTTGGCAAAACGAGTCTGGTTGTGCGGTATGTCTCGAATGTATACACCAAGGAAGTGTCCCCCACGATCGGGGCATCATTCTTTACCTGTAAGGTCAATTTGGAAGATAACAAAGTAAAGATGCAGGTAACTATTGTGAACAGACACACTGGGGAATCACGAAGATGATCCTCGTTGACTGTATTAATGCTAATCTTCTAAAATGCGGCAGGTTTGGGATACGGCGGGACAGGAACGATTTAAGGCGATGGCCCCGCTGTACTATCGCAACGCAAACGCCGCCCTGCTAGTGTTCGATCTCACGCAGTACAATTCCTTCAACGAAATTAAAGGCTGGGTACAGGAGCTGCAACGGAATGTGCAGGAACCGATGGTACTGTCGCTCGTAGGCAACAAGCTCGACCTGGAAGCGAAACGTGCCGTCTCCCGGGAAGAAGCAATGCTGTACGCGAACTCGATCGGTGGCAACTACTTTGAAACGTCTGCCTTACACGATCAGGTAACCGCTCGTGGAAGTTTAATTGAAAAATTATCTTATCAATTGATTGCACCTTCTATTTAAGGGTATCGAGCAAGTGTTCATATCGATAGCGGTAGGATTAATTAAACTTTCCGGCAAAGACGTATGCTCATCTCTCAAGCGATACGAATCGAACGATTCCCTCGTACTGTCCGGCTATTCGACACGTAAGCACATTCGTAAGAACATTGAACGTTCGCGTAAAATCGATTCATAAAACACTGCGCGCTTCCTTTCCAGGTGTGAACGGTGTCGTACAGATGGGCATACCGGTGGAAAATGACAGTATATTAAGTGACGGTATGGGCAGACTGGAAACGCCCTCCTGGAGCCGAGACCACATAGCGCACGGTGACGAGCAGCGGGTTGGTTGGTGCTGCTATTAGCATACTGACCTAGAACACTCGACAATTTATTTGGACAAGTATTGTTTTCGGTTCTCATTTCTCCTATTTTCCGGAACACGGGAAAACAAAAATCATCAGAACACAAACACCCACGTGTGCGTCCCCCGTAGGAAGGGATCCTAGAACGGGGCCGATTTCGAGAGATTTGTGATAGCTTTTTATATTTATATATATATACACACACCACACAATATATATAGCGCGGGCTCAAGATGATAGCTGAGAAGATGCATAAGAAAGTTGGGCGATGACTCAAACGCTTTGTAAACTGTTTGTTAGAAAACGGAAAACAATTTCATACACTAGCCTACTTCTTCGCCAACAGTTCGTGATAAGAAATAGCTGATGCAAAACAATTGTGGCACGCACCGTGGCAAAAACTGTTCCGCTTATCGTTAAGACTTTGTCGCATTACTGCCCTTTTACCGGGAGATGGGGATTTTTGTTGTTGTTAGTTCCGATATGTAGCGCTGGAATCCCCCCGAGATGAACTAAACCGAACTCCAAGCAATATAGGCTGGAAGGCAGAATGGCTGCAAGCTTAAGTGACCGTCGCCAACATCGTGGCAACACACGAATAGATGATGATCTCTTCCAGCAGCGCACGTAAACGAATTGGTGGAACAGATTCATCGTACGTACTCTGCTGCCGACCGAAAAGCCAAAACAGGATTCGAATCCGATTGAAAACACACCGAATTATACATATATAGAAGACGAGTGAGAGAGAGAGAGAAAGAGGGAGAGAGCAAAAATACATACACACACACACGCGCTCAATGCAGACAAAAGTGCGCTCATATCTATTTATTTAGTCAAAAGTCAATTACTTTCGATCATCATCCTCTTCACCATGATTGTTGACCATGCTTGCATTTTCGTACATATTATCCAGTTTTGTGGCTCGTTGATAGGTTTACTTTCTGTGTTTTTTTTAAATAAACTATTTACGAAGAACTGTATGAAAAGAGACTTCATGAATGAGATTGCGTATTAACTGGTTAAGAAAGAAATTGTCTTAATACTTATTGCTAAAATGTTCCTATTCTCGCTACGTTTTGAAATCAATCTTTTACTGCGTATTTACTGCTTGCATTGAGCGGAGTATTATCCCCATGAGGAGTTTGTTCAAATGTTACAATTTACATTTGCATAGCTACACAAAGGCGCAGCTATGTAAAACATGGTGTTTAGTTTATTCATAGCGGCGATACGGTAAACAGCCAATACACTGATGGCAGCTAAATATGCGCTGTCAGCTGTTTTGCCTGTGTACCAGTGTGTTAGTGACATCGCACCATTCCGTTGACGCCGCGTTCGCTTGCAACCTGTTGCTATGACAACCATCGACGCATCGTCGTTTGATGGTGTACGGCGAACGACAGCCCGTCAACGGCAAATGCGTGTGGGAACAAGCTTTGTAAACAAGCGAACGGTTCACAGCGTTCATATTTTGTGTGCGAAGAAAGTGACATTTTATAGTGCCGGTGTGTATAAATTGCCACTAAAAACGTAGTGCGTCTTAGTGCGAAGACGCTATGGAAGTTAACGCAGGCAATTATGGCGAGCGGAACGGTGGTAAAGCGAGCTTTAAATTCAATTCTTCAAACGATGGGTAAGTTTATGGCAATGTTTAGTGTGATGTTCTGTACGGTAAATCTTTGGCTTCCCATTCCGTAGTGTGGTGCTTCACCTTCATCATACCGTCCGGAATCGGCCCGATGGCACGGTACTGCGAATACGCTTTACTGCCGCAGGATTTAGTGCGAACAACGAACGATTGATTGCGGCAGATCATAGGTAGCAATCAGGAGAACATATTTACCCGGCATACAAACACCCGGCTGATAAATTCGTTTCCATCCACCCGTAGGGATAATATATTTGTGTTTGATTTGGTTGGTCAGCGTTTTTGGACGGTTTCGGAACGGCTCCAAAGGATAACGATTATCGAAGGGCTCACTGGCGCGAACCTGGTTGCCCTGGGAAACAAGGAGGGAATGGTGTTTATTGTTGATACGGGTAAGAAAACCCGCCTATACTCTGGTGGCTGTTTTGTAGCATTACATATTATATTTATTATCCATTACAGATGCAAACAATTGCGTACGAAAGCTGAATGCTCACCCGGGAAGGATCGTACAGCTGACGTGCTCACCCGCTATTGTTGTGGCAAAGGCTAACACACAGTCCAAACCTGGCTCCAGTCCGGTTGATGCGATGGAACAATTCGATCGGCGCTATCTGCTAGCCGCGTCGCAAAACAGTGCCAAGCTGTATTCGTTAGATGATTTCTCCGAACTGTCACGCATTAGTTACGGGTTGGCATCTACTAATTCATTCCGCCCGAACGATTGGCACTGGTTCCAAAGCGGCCACCAGGGCTCATCGCTTATTAGCCACAGCAGTTGTGGGATTATCCGAGTGTACCGGATAAACTTCAAGCTTGCGAAAGAGTTAAACGTCACACGGCTTATCGAGCTTTATCTTAAGAACACACCGACACAAACGATCACATTTGAGCGCGGACGACCGGGCGGCACGATAGAGCAGGATAGTGTCGAGCTTACCGTAAAACGTCTCACTGAAGGATCGACTATGCCCGGAAGGCACATAACAACCGCACAGCCTACCGGCGACGGACAATATTATGCCGTGCTGTATGGAAACAGCACCGTAGCCTTCCTGGCACTCGATTCGTGGCTCATCTGTCGGGTAGTTTCATTTTCCAATTTGTTTATCACACACCTTGCATTCGTTCCGTTCGACCACCGTTCCAACGATACCGCTGGTCGCGTACGGTGGCCGACAACGGTTGCGTGTGCGCTTACCGTTCGGACCGCTGACAATGATTTAATGCTGCTAAAATTCGGTACCAACGGTAGTAATCCGCCCTTTCTTCAACCACTAACGAATCGGCCCGAACATAATTGCTATAAATTTCGGGTCGCTCCCAACGGACGGATGCTTGCAAATGTTCTCAGCAGTGGTGAGGTGTTGCTACACAACCTCCTGGAATTGGTGCAGCGGAATGGTTCCGATGCGGTTGCAACCGGCCGGAAAGAGCATACCAAAAGATCGCGTACAGTTTACGGTGGTAGGACTGCCACGCAACGGCCGGATAGTGAGGCGTCCAATAGCAGCAGCAGCGTAGTGAACGTGTGTGGTGTCCGTAATGCTACGTCCGGTGAGCGTAAAGTGAAGCTTGACCAGCAAATAAGTGCCCTGCACGTGCAGGTGAGTTTGTTTGATAAAGCGTTTTAAGTCCCCCTTTCTCTCACGCTCCTCCACTCCCCATCCTCGACGGATATGGATATTTTGGACAAAATTTATTTTGCATCTAATTACGCGACCGTTCGCCCGCGTGCACATTTTATAGGGATTTTCTATTTGCTTTTCCGGTCTTGTTGTTGCAGCTATCGAAAACACTTCCGAAGGACCGATTGCTACCGATACTGAAGGAGTACGGTGAATATCCGGCCAAATATCGTACCACCATTTGGCGCACGCTGCAAGAGCTCCCGGGCGATGCGGAAAGCTTCGGCCGGTTGCTGCAGCGCGGTCACCATCCGTGTGTGGCCGGCTACGAGCAACGGTTCGCCGGGTACGATCAGCGTACCGTGCGTAATCTAAAGAAAACCGTTTCCTGCCTGGCGCACTGGTGTCCCGTGTTTGGGCTTATCGATTACATTCCCAGCTTTGTGCTGCCGTTCGCCCGCCAGCAGCCAAACGATGCGCTCGGGCTGTTCGAAACCGTGGCCACCGTGCTGATGAATCAGTGTCAGCTATGGTTCGAGTTTGCCCCGCTGGACCCATTCAACTACCTGGCGCTGGTGGAGCACGTGCTGGCCGAGTGTGAACCACGGTTGATGGCCTTCTATCGCAAGCACAATGTTGCGTCGCGCACGTACGTGCTGCCACTGATGGAGACGGCATTTGCACGGTGCTGCAGTGACGACCAATGGCTTGCCCTGTGGGACCATGTGCTGTCGAACGAGCCGCACTTTCTGGTGTTTCTCATCGCCGCCTACAGTAGCATCCATCGGGGCACACTAATGGCGACGGCGAATGGTACGGCAGCGGTAGACAAATTTTTCTTCCCCCAATCGTGCACGCTCGATGTACGCCGGCTGGTGCGCCGTGCACACGAGCTAATGGAACGGTGCTCCAACAAAAACCATCCAAGGAATTACTTTAAATCCTTCATACACCTTAGCAACGCAACCGGCCCGAGCGTTGAACCGTGCCGTGAGAAAACGTATCGTTGTGCGGCGGAACAGCACGACCGGTGGCCACCGATGGTAGCGGATGGGAAATCGAGAATTTTTCATAATGCAGCCAATAATGCTATTGATTTCACGTCACTCAGCAGTAATTCATCAACGGTACAGACACCATCGGTTGCATCGGGCGAAGAGTTGCCGAATGTGTCGGAAAAAGGATCCACCCGGACGTACGTAAGTTTTGCTAACTTTCCGAAAAAGCTGACCGAAGTCCGGTGCACGGAAACGAGCGCACTGCAAGCGGAACAGCGCCGGCTGGAGGCGAAAATTATCGAACTGGAAAAGCTGGAACACAACCTGCAGGACCGTATGGTGAACAACTTGATACGCCAGGAACATGAGCAGCGTGTGAAGGGTAAGCAAAGCCGTGTGTGTGCGTGCGTGTGTCCTTCAGGTGGACACCTGGTGTACATCAAGTTAGTGCGCTGGGGCTAGAGAAGATCGGGCAACTATTGTCTGGTGTGGCAATCCTTTTATGGCGTGACACTGCCTGCCGGTACGGCTCAAGAGCAATCAGGCTTAGCTGTCCAGAAATGAATGGGCGACCGGTGGCGCTACTCTACACTAGCAGAAGAGTGGGATGCACATGTGTATAGTGGGAGCAGAATTTGTTTTTAATCGCATTAAAGTCAACCGAATACGAATCGGTTACTCGATTCCCATTGTTGTCCGTTCGATGGATGCACTGCGGGGAAAACACATAAGAGGCTTAACGTGATGTTTGCTTTCATATGGTCTTCCACGGCCATAAAGCATCGTCAGCGTTGGGGGCTGATGCAGTTTTTTGTTGTTGTTGGACGGGAATCTATTTTTAACACAGTGGTTACGGATCGTCTATCGTCGTCGAAAATCTGTTGTGATGAATAATAGACACACTCTAGTGTTCAGCTCTCTCTAGTGTTTATTATTATAGTTGTACGTCGACGTCGTCATACGTGGGTGTGTTTGGGAGATTTTTAGGTATATGGATTCTATGAAAAAGGTTCCTAGTTGTTCAATCCTTCAATAGTTGTTAAATTCGTTCGAGCAATATTTTCTTCGTGTTAAAAGCTATCAAATAATCGATTCGTTCTTTGCCAAGGCATATTGCTCGCCTTGTAAAAATCATCAGCACCGTCAATGCATCACCGCATTATGTTTAATAATGTTCTTTTGCTACGTTTGTAGAACAAGCTGGCCAAAATTCACTACAAGTTTCGAATAAAGTCCGATAACTGTTGGTGATAGAAATCCTTGGCGAAAAACGGATTGCATATTTGGTGCACCAATCTCGATATGGTGATCTTGGAAAATCTTGGGCGGTTGTTTCTGGTTTCTTTTAAGTCTTATTCTGAATAGTAAAAATTCACAGTGGTAACGGGTTTTAAAGTCAACCAATAAAAAGGAAATGAATATCGTATCATAAAGAAACCGGTGATGGGATGACAAGTTAAGATCGTTTGAGATTGTAGAACCATTGAAGAAAATAAGGATCCAAAAAATCACCACTTGAAAATAATAATTTCTAAAACTTTGAGAATTCCTTGGTTCTTCTTATTAGGGTGGGTTTTAGTTTTCAATTTCTTTCACTTAATTGATAGTCAGCCCTGCGCACGGAAAGACGATCCATATACGATCTGATACAGGTCTTTTCGTACAATGATTTATTACTAATACCAGTTACACCAATAATTGGAAATTTTATTACGGCTATTAGAAGGCAGAATTTAAAATTGAATTGAATGTTAAAGTAACGCTTAAACTTTAGACTTTAACTATCAGGTAATCGCAAGGCACAAGCTATATACAGAGTATTCTTTTATAAAATAATATTAAATGAATGTAGAAGGACCTTTAGTGGTCAACTACTAACGTTACACTCTCCTCTACCACATGAATATGCTTCATCATTTAAACCAACATTGACTTGGCCTTGTCAAATTTGGATGTCGATTCTGCGTAATATCAACCGGATCGTTTCGAAGATAAAGCAAACACTAGTGCAGCAATCGAACAAGAAAGAATCTAGGCACATGTTCCGTGTTTCCCCATACCCGAAGAATTAGTTCGTAGAATTGTTCATCCAGATTTCCCGCTCTCTCCCTCCATGTTTTCTCCCTTCCACCGTTCCTTCCTTTATCGATGAATAGACAAGCACAGAGTTTTTTTTCTGGTTGCCCAAACGCATAACGTCTGTTTGTCTTGAGCATACGTTTCCTTAACTCATCATCAAATATGTATTTTGCTTCTGCAGAATTCTCGGCACAAGCATGTCGAACGTATGACAAGATTCTTGCATTTCACTGAATTAGTAATAGAAACAGCCATCCAATCGGCACTCGCAAACATTCATACTGGCATTACGTTCTTTTTCTTTCGAGAGATTGGTTTGTTTTGGGTGACTGCTTGCTTGCTTGCTTGCTATCTTTAGAACGTTCTGGCCCTGCTAGATTTGTTTGGTGATGATGATAGTTCCGTCACAAGAAATTGGACCTCCGTTCGTTTGTTCGTACGCTAACGGCGATGCTGATCGTATTATTGCAGAAGTGGAACGCAGCCTGGAGGAAGCAATCGCTCGGGAGGAGCAGCGGGTTGAAATGCAGCGGAAATTATTGCTCCTGCACCGGAAGCAGCTGCGCGAGCGAGAGAACGAACTTTCGCTCGACGTGCACAATGCGAAGCTCATCAGCGACGCCACCGTACGGGAACGCGAGCTCGATGCACTGTTGAAAAAGTTTGAGCGCGAGGTATGTGAAGGACAACCGCCCTAAAAACATGATAGCGAATTTGCTTTAAAATTGAATTTTCATTCATTTCCTTGCGTTTCTATGCGTGCATCCATCGGTCGATGGATCGTACTGGGCGTATTGGGGTTGCTTTCATCGTTCTACTGATTTCGGTACGTCCCGTCGTGCGGATGGAACAAACTTTTCGCTGCGCTGCTTCGTTAATGCAACAACATTCCCCCTCAGCGGCAACGGGAAGAGACCGATCTACTGTTCGCGGAAGAGGACATCAAGCTGAAGGAGCTAGAACTGTTGGCACGGTACAGCAGTGGCCCGGCAGTCGGGGCTACCACCCTGTCCAGGGAAACGACTTCCGATGAACGTCCGCTCGATCAGCGGTACCAGGTGGCGCTGGAACAGCTGGCAGTGCAGAAGCTAAAACTTTACGACGAAATTGATCGGGTAAGTAGTGTGTAACGGGTGCGCTACAAACCCCGGCACTCGTAAGTGGTTTGACCCCTTAAGAGATTATGCTACCGATCGTATGTCGTCGTACGGCATCGGTTAGTGGGTGGAAAGTTTGCTGCCCAGTTCTGCCCGTGAAGCGAGCTAAAGTTTTAATTGGTTGCACACAATGTCCGCAGACGTACTCATCGCTGGGGATGCCCTCGGGAGTCAATGAGTATACGTACCGCACGGTGTCGGAGCTGCGCAAGGTAGCATCCGATGCGAGCAGCGAGCGCTATCCGGCAAGGCAGCAACCCGTCCAACATCCAGCCGAACGACAACCGGTACTGATGGATGGTAATTCCACGAGCCAGGTAACGAGGCCATATGCTTGTTTGGGAAGCTTTAAAGCTTTCGCTTTTTGTTTCCAAATGCCTAATGTTGGTGTGGGTATGGTTTCAGGAATATGGAGACACGATACGGCGAATGGAGGAACAGGTGAAAATTTTACAGCGATTAAAGAATGGTATGGAACGGAAAGGAATCTAAGGAATTGGGCGAATTGGTGTGATGCACTTGAGTGTGTTTGTTGTGTGAGGATCAATCGATAAATAAATACTAGAAACACAAGTAACACAAATTGCCCCATTAGCCTGAATTGTGAAGAAAATCTTGATAAATGTGGAACACAGTGCACGAAAGAATCGAATAACAGTTGAAGCAGCAGCCAATGATCCAGACGGAGTGCCAGGATTACAGGAAATTGTCGTCCGCATTACGGATGATGAGTCTTGATGTCTTTCCGATTAGTGCCCTGCAATGCTGTGATTTTCTTCGACACATAATAATCTTGTTTCCATTGGATTTATCAAAGAGAAACAAGAAAGAACCCTGAAGCAGTGGAATTTTCTTAGCTTAAACATATCGGTGTACGATCGGAGAACTTAGTACAACTGTCCTTAATATAAGGAGGTACACGTTGATTCCAAATTTATTTTGTATGTCAAGTAAATGCCGAGGGCCCTGTATTACAAAGGTTTTAAGCCGTTTTTGCCTAAAAGTGTCTTTTGAAGAAGGATGTGTCTTGTAGTTTGATAAGTGAGTGTCGTTACCGAGTGATTATCAGAAAATAACTCTAAATAAGAGGAACTTGCTGATCGAACATCGAGAACATCGAACCGAAGCAAACGTTTCTTGAGCAGCGATCTGCAGACAATTTGTGGAAAAACATCGGAATATGAACTTTGATGTTAAATCAATCGCTCGCACCAAGTGCTCCATAGTTTTAATGTTTTCAGATTTGTTCCATACTCAGTATCTAGACTCTTCTCAGTATGCTTCAAAGATCCGAACCGAATCAGTGGATACCTGTTGAAGAGACACATTCTTCTAATTTTGCACCTGAACTAGCGAGTCTTTTTCAATGTTTTTTTTCTGTTCAAAGGGCTATGTCTTGGCAATGAGATCTTAACTTACACCTACAGGACTATCTTTCTGGCCATTGCTGATTTTTTCTTCAAGGTTTCATAAATGTAAGAACCAAGGAATCAATCCTTTCCTTTATTCTCACGATACGATTCGCTTTTTATGTAATGTGCACACGCTACAACAAAGCCATTCGCCCAACGATGACACTGTATGTGTGTGTTGATGTGTTCCGTTTGCATTACTTCCGCCCCATGCGATGTGATCATTTGTGCTGCAAGCGTGTAAGAAATTATGTGCGCGATGAAAAATGCAGTGCACTTCCAGACAAAATGGCTTGCGCGTGGTAAAGTATTGTGTTGCACATATTTTATCCCATTTCTTCGCTTGCTCGTGACAATCCGGACAAAACATGGGAATCGAGCGGTCGCGGAGAGAGAAGAGAGCGAGAGGTAGCTACAGAAAATGTGGAGATCATCCCACAATAAAGATTTATCGCATACCGAGCACCAATTGGCACGGAAAGAGGGCTAGTGGAACAAGGGAGGAAGA
>KZ061694.1:298855-317040 GCA_002091835.1 Anopheles maculatus | reverse complement strand
AGTGCTAGTGGAACAAGGGAGGAAGAAAAAAAAAACAAACGGAAAACTGCAACTGCAAGGTTCTTGGTTGCATATTCTATCGCTTCCATTGGTTCCTACGCAAACGATCGGTATGACCTTTCGCTTCGAATGGAAAGCTTTGGTTTTATGTTTTGCTGCTATCTGTGTCCGCTCTAACTTAACTTCTCTCACACTTCGCAATGTCTATGGGGAAATCGGTGCGGGATCTTGTGGAGCGAGGAGGGCGTAGAGGTGACATATCCCATTTGCTGTACCGGGTGATGCTATTCTTCTTAACTTTACTTTCAACCAGCACAATCCAGCACCAGCTGGATGTTACTTTTGGAACTCTTTTCTTTAACTTCCAACTTTCCGCTGGCCAGTGTTGCTAGCAGTTCTTGCGACGAAAAAAAAATATAAATCCGTGCACTGGATTCATTCTCTCGCTTCCTCCCAGGGGAGATGGTGGTAAATGGTTTGAATTATTTGCATCACACATTTTGGTTCATGATTTATATTGCTTCTAAGGGAAGAAGCACACTACCAACGCCCCAGAACAACCTGACCTGGGAAGCTCCATCAAAAAAAAAAACTCCAGAGAGAAGAACAGTTCTTTTCGGCGCCAGATATCTCCATATGGTGCTGTATTAGAAGTGCCGGGCGAAGAATTACGGTCCGATAACAATTTAACAATGGGCACGTACTTTCAGCTACAGCGTTTTTCTCCCCAATTGGCCGTGGGATGCCGTTTTTTTGTGTGCCTTCCTTCTACTACGTGCAGAGTCATCTTTGTCTGCAGCTAAGCTTAAGAAGCTTTTTTTTTATTGGTGGACTACCCCACCACAATTTATCTAACAAACCGGAGTTGTCATTTACCGGAAGTGCAGCGCGCACGTTCACTTTTTCGGGGCAAGGTTCAACGGTGACAGCAAAATATTCAAAACGTGTTGCTGATGGTGAAAATTATTACCATCAATCCTGCTGGATGCTTGATGACATGCGGCACACCGGCATGGCATGGCACGGTAGCTGGTTAATATGTGTGTGTGCGCCTGTGGAACGAGTTTGATGATATTTTATGCATTCTGTCAATGTTTCCGTGTGCAGCAAAACATCAACCAGGAGGTCCATCAGTCGAGGGTACCAGTCCGTACCATCCTGGCCAGCGTGGTGCGACCGTGCCAACCATTTTCAGCCATATTACGGAAGGTTGTGATTATTTGAACTTCAATCACGTAATTTAATAACGTTACGGTGCAGTGTGGGCGGTGACGGCGGTGCTGTTGCATCTGAGTTTGCCTCGTTTTCTTCGTCGGTTGGAGCATGATTTATGGAGCGCGAATGAGTCTTTTTGCATCGTTCGGCGTACGGTGAAACAAATAGTGTTAGCTTTAGAGATTGAGCCACAGAAGCTACGAGTTAAACAAATTAGGACGGTTGAAATCTTGTGTTGGTAAGCTTGCGAGATTGTACAGAGTTTTTTTTTAAAAGTTGAATATTTTACGAAATTCTGATTAAGGGGTTTCCTTTTTTTTTAAGTAATATATTACGGAAGAATTACGTTTACATTTTTTATAAATAATCACGTTAAGCTACAGTGCTTTAAATGGACATTTGGATAGTTTGCAGATGTTCTTTTCTTGACTTTAAGTATTTTACAAATTAAATTTAAGAGCTACATTATTGCTTTGGACTCTTAAAATTTATTACAAGATCCCATATAATGGCATTGTAAGTCCCAAACTCCTTAACAAAGTCAATTGATATAAATGAAAATAACATCGTCAGACAAAGAATGACGAAAAATGTGTGTCCATAAAGATCTACTGTTTAGGCCGAAATTATTCATTTAACGATATTTGTTCCTTCTGCTCGGACTATACATTCTCAAGAATTCTTGGCCTGTCATTATTTGACTTCACTGAATAACTTTTACCGATGACTGGATAGTCAGTACTGCATACGGAGAGACGTTCTGGTTGGGATTTGATATCTGGTCGGATTGTTTATAAATTAAATTAAATTATTGCCCTTTTATTGTATTTAAATAGTACATCTTGACTGCTAACACCATTTTTTGTTAAAATTTACCAATTTTCGTACAGCGGCGTGCTTGGCAGCTGAAAGTAAAAGCATATATTTTATAAAAACTATGAAAAGAGTCGGAAGATGTAGAGTTTTTTTGATGACCCAAGGAACTGACAAACTCTAAGCAAGAACCAGGTAAAGTAAGCAAAGAATGTTTCAAATATATGCAAAATGAAATCAAGAATCAGGAAATGTATTAGTTGAACAGAATTGATTAGGATTTAGGATTGGATTAGGATAATAATTAGGATAAGATTTAGAGTAGGTCCTAGTACTAGTAGAATAAGAATATTAATAGCATTAATAGCAATTAATTTTTTATTAAACTTCTACTAGAGCAGACATGAAAAACTATCAGAAATATAATAGTGTCAAGAAATTAAGAATATCCCTAGACGATTCGTTGTACTTAGACCAACATCTTGAGCCATAATCGTAATTACCACGCAAGTGACTATTAACAAAGTACCAAATTGCTGGACAATATCCTTTAAATCTTCAGACATACATTTAAAAACACACCAAACACGTCAGTCAAGTAAATCAATCATAAAGAGGGACAATTGGTTACAATAAGTGTTATATTCATGAATATATATATTACTAAATTATTAAATATTATAATAAAAGCTAACAGAAGCTTTATGACAGTTCGGTTTTTTAAAATACTTTAAATTTTAAAATTCAACCATTGTTTGCACTGTCTGAATATTGGATGGAACATTCTTCACAGTTTCGGTCCCTTGGTAACAATTTTTTGTGTAATTAGCAATTAAACAGTCATAAGAAAAGATGTGCCCTAAATACACGGCGCTAGCCTTAGGCGTTCTCAATGTTGAGTTCGATTTCAAGGTGGTCACCATCTCAAAACACTGTATGGATTTCCGATTAAAACACTGTATGCACCACTATCTGTACTTATTAAAATATGATACGATGATGGAAATGCGAGCAAATGAGATGGATGATTGCATTAATACGTCCATCGAGAATGACAACGAAGCAGCTGCCAGTCGGAAGATTATACATACCCAACGATAAGTTTTCGTAGCGCGGAGTGCTTGGCAGCTGAAAGTAAAAGCATATATTTTATAAAAAACTATGAAAAGAGTCGGAAGATGTAGAGTTTTTTTGATGACCCAAGGAACTGACAAACTCCAAGCAAGAACCAAGTAAAGTAAGCAAAGAATGTTTCAAATATATGCAAAATGAAATCAAGAATCAGGAAATGTATTAGTTGAACAGAATTGATTAGGATTTAGGATTGGATTAGGATAATAATTAGGATAAGATTTAGAGTAGGTCCTAGTACTAGTAGAATAAGAATATTAATAGCATTAATAGCAATTAATTTTTTATTAAACTTCTACTAGAGCAGAAATGAAAAACTATCAGAAATATAATAGTGTCAAGAAATTAAGAATATCCCTAGACGATTCGTTGTACTTAGACCAACATCTTGAGCTATAATCGTAATTACCACGCAATATCCTTCAAAGGATATTACCGCAAAGGACAATATCCTTTAAATCTTCAGACATACATTTAAAAACACACCAAACGCGTCAGTCAAGTAAATCAATCATAAAGAGGGACAATTGGTTACAATAAGTGTTATATTCATGAATATATATATTACTAAATTATTAAATATTATAATAAAAGCTAACAGAAGCTTTATGACAGTTCGGTTTTTTAAAATACTTTAAATTTTAAAATTCAACCATTGTTTGCACTGTCTGAATATTGGATGGAACATTCTTCACAGTTTCGGTCCCTTGGTAACAATTTTTTGTGTAATTAGCAATTAAACAGTCATAAGAAAAGATGTGCCCTAAATACACGGCGCTAGCCTTAGGCGTTCTCAATGTTGAGTTCGATTTCAAGGTGGTCACCATCTCAAAACACTGTATGGATTTCCGATTAAAACACTGTATGCACCACTATCTGTACTTATTAAAATATGATACGATGATGGAAATGCGAGCAAATGAGATGGATGATTGCATTAATACGTCCATCGAGAATGACAACGAAGCAGCTGCCAGTCGGAAGATTATACATACCCAACGATAAGAGCGTACATCCTTGTCACGGGGAAGCGCCCGGTCTCTGACTCTGACTGCCCAACAATCACCATCATTCGACTGGCGACGAAAATTTGCTTGCGGCCATACATACACTCACAAGACAAACCGTGTGTACGCTTTACCGTGGCACTACGCTTCGCTCTGTTCCGGTACGTTACGGTTACCGAAAGATTTTCCCGGAAGGATGTGCGACAAGACACTGCACACGTAATAAAAATTCATTGCCACTCACACTAGCTGATTAATGCAATAAAAGCTATGCATAATGAATGAAGGCACATCACCTGAACCAAGGGAGATAGGGGATCGGTTCGGGTTGTCGTATCGTGTTTCGTCCCCGGTCTGGGAGGGGACAGCAAGAAGCTTTTCTCCCCCCATCATCATTGCCATCATCATTTGCAATTCCGTTTCTGAATGTTCCGTTCCGCACTATCGAGTGCGGCGATTGTAAAGCGAAAAGAAAACACACACACACATGGGATACTCGAGCAAAAGAAGAAAGGGGAAAAAGAAGACCTTGTCGATCCGATAAGCGGATTGGCAATCGACGAAAGGATGAAATGCCCGAAAGGCAGCATGAGTGTGTCTGTGTGTGGTTTGGTTGCACTGCCTCGACTGCACTGGTGATAAAGCAAATGGGTATAAGCTTCTTACAGTCACCACTGGTCACAGGCGTGCGTGTGTGTGTGTGTGTGTCCACCAAACGAGGGAAAACGAACGGATTGAACTTTTCTGCAACCAGATGCAGATGCTGCTATCCATGGCCTGAAGGCGATTTCATTACACCGAACTCGGGATAATGGTTTTTCGGGATGGCTTTTACGGTACTGGACTATCTGTGTGTTTTAGTGCTAGTGGCGATGGCGCTCTCTCGGTGATGATCTACCGATAGGTTTGGATTTGCCAGTGCTTTTTCCAGGAAAACATTTGATCCGTCTGGCGTAGACTCATGTTCCGGGCCCCTAATTATGGATGTTAAAAAGCGTATCGTGACGTGACGTGTGCCAATCGGTATCGAAGCGATGAGAGTTGACAGATTGGATGGGCGATTTCGAAGCTTTAAATGGGATTCGTTACAAGTTGTAGGGCAAAAAAAAAGGGTCACTAATGGAATGTATAATTAATGGAGATAGGAAAAATTGTAAATAGTTTAAATAAAGCAATTTAAATTTAGTTTTAAGCTTAAAAAATGTATCAAGGACACTCTGAAGGGCTTCTCAAAAAAAGGCAAAGCTATATTGTTAGAGTTTTTATTGCACACTTTAAGAGAATGAACTACACTTAGTTTAAGCACCCAAAGCCAACCTAAAAATGGGTCAAATTGTTTGGGGATACCGATGGAAAAATGAGGACCATTCAGTTTAATGCGGTTAGTTTTGCAAGCGACATCAACATTGCTCTAGTACCTCGCGTACTACAAGCAACACACTTAATAACTTCTCGCACTGTCGCATCTCAACGACTGCATCGACACAAATGCACATTAACATTAGCAAAGTGGCAACATGGTAAAGCAGTATGCAAATGCCGTTGTAACCTCACCGAACCGTTAATACACCGATCCGTCCCGAAGGATACTGTACCGCGTTCGCTAATCCTGATCCCCTCAGTCCGTGAGCTGTTTGCACAGTTGCAATATCCTAAACTTGCTCCTTGCTGCATTATCTTGCACTCGCGCGTTGCCCCGTGAGCGGTGTCCCGAACACTACCCGTGCTCGGACATTCACCGGGTTCGGGATATTCTGGCACGCGCGCTAATCACTGCCACATTATCGTTAGATTTATGACAACATTTTGTAATGGCAATCGTCAATTTATATGCAAAACACGACCCGACGACGTCCATCGTGCGCGCGAATACGATGGTTGCGGTTCGATGCGAATGCACGGCGAATAGCGAACGCGAAGCCAGGCCAGCTAGTGTGGGAAGCTAACTGAAGAGAGAAATAAGGACACATTTTTATGCAGTAGAAAAAACAAGCCAGTGAAATGGAACCATTCGTTGTGGTTCATAGTGTGTGTGTGTGTGTGTGTGTGTGTGTGTGTGGCGGATGGAATCGTGTCTCTATTTGCTGCGGCCACGCTTCATACCTTGGGGGAATGTTATGGAATATAATGTACACTCAGTGTCTGCTTTGCCACAGTGCTTTTGCCTTTCAGTGATTGCAATTTCGTATTTTGCTGTGGTTGAGAAGTATCGTGTACCGTAGACGTGGCACAGTTAATTGAAAGGAAACAGGAGCGCATTGGGTGGTGGGCAGCAGGATCCGGTTGCCAGTCAGTTTATGTTGCGTTTGGGAGTTTACTTTGCAAAAGTTGATTGTCCTGCATTTAGTGGTTTCTGTTGGTTGGGTATTGATATGAAGACGTAATCACGTTATTTACAATAAGCTCAACTTTATTGAACGCGGTGCATAGAAGCGCGTTATGGAGATAGTTTAAATTAATGATATTAAATTAATTGAATTATGTTTTTGTTGTTGTTGA
This sequence comes from Anopheles maculatus, assembly GCA_002091835.1. Lineage (NCBI taxonomy): Eukaryota > Metazoa > Arthropoda > Insecta > Diptera > Culicidae > Anopheles > Anopheles maculatus. The sequence goes on along the minus strand of KZ061694.1, from coordinate 310,375 downwards.
GCTTTGGTTTTCATTCACATGTCGGTTTTTGGGTGTATTTTACTGTCTAAGCTTTGCTTATATTTTATTAATTTAAAGAACTTTAATTATAAGGAAAAAGGATTTAGACGAAGGTTATTTGGCCTTCGAGATTGGTGGTTTTATGAAATTCGAATGGCTTTTCGTCTTTCGTATGTTTCACACAAAATTGTTAATTTTCCCGGTAATGTTTAAATGTATTTTTCTTTAACTTGATGGTTGATGATTCCCAGTAAAGTAATAAATAATATTTTCGTATCAAAGCTAGTTCAAATTCTAAGTAAATATCAAAAGTATATAATGATTTTAAGTTATTTCCATCAACTTAATGATAAATTTACTTTCCTTGAGCATAATATTTCCGCAGTGTAGCTAGAATTCTAAAATATTTAAGAATAAACACGGTGATAACGGGGACGGTCTTCACCCAACATGACCGGGTATCGAATTCCGTCCGAACAACAGGACTATTCTGCTACAGGTGACAACTTTTCGGACGCGCCTTGCACTCTAAAGTTGCTGGTCACTGCCAGCGCCGAAAAAAAAAGAAGACGGAACGTGACATTCCTTTTTCACGGATGTTTTGTAGTTTTTTGTTGAATGGTACAATGGTTAAAAATGGCTAGATCTTGACTTTCGTTTGATAGACATTCTCTTCTTCAGAAGATATTTAGATATTTTTCCGATTGAGCTGTAATATTTTGAAAGTATTCGGTCAACAAATAAAGCAGTTTAAATTTTTTTATCAGTTTAAAAAAAACGTATAACCATTTAAAATGTTTGAATTGAAATAAAATTATCTCTTTATTATTTCTGCTTATTTATTCGTACATGATCTTATAGTATATTTATATATTTTAATTATTATTATTATTATCAAGTCTTTATTGTCCACCAACCAATGATCTTATACACTAATGGGAAATTTGAGGGTGACAGCAGGATTAGGTGGGAAGGAAGGAAGCTTCACGAAGACGGACACGAAAGCGAGACAGTGGGACATTATAGTCGACCAGATGACAACAGTTATTGAAAGCCGATAGAGCTCGGAGAAGAGGACTGTTCGAACTGTAGCGGGTGTGGCGGAATGGGATATAGAGGGGAGGTCTATCGCGAAGGCAATGGGAACGAGCATAAAGAGGAATGGCAGACAGGAGAGAATGGAAATCAAGTTCGTTTAACAGGAGGCCTGCAATGAAGCTTGCACGGATATGGAAATCCCTTTCCTCAATGGACTCTAGCCCAAGAAGGAGACAACGGACTGGGTAGGGAGGGAGAGCTAATAGTGATAACCGGTAAGGAAGCGCCGAACAGCTACACGAGTGAATTTGCACTGAACGCTCTCCAGTCTGGCCATCGCAGTCGAGCCAGGGGGAGACCAGACTGCAGCCGCGTATTCCAGGGAGGATCGAACCCAACATCAGTACAGGGACTTCAGGCGGAGGGGATCGCGGATTTCGGACGATAGCATAATGATCAGACCCAGTGATTTTTTAGCCTTGCTGATCATCGCTGAATCGCAAGGAATCTGGAAAACGAAATCACACAACACTTATGAGGGGAGAGGAGTAGGCCATTTTTACGACACCAAACAGAGAAGGAATTTAGGATGGTTTGGAGCAAACAACAGGCAACAGATGAGGTCACTCGAAGGAAAATCTTGAGATCATTTGCGTAAAACAAAAAACCTTCGGCGGGGAGGATGGAAGTACAGTTGATGACAAATAACAGAAATAAAATAGGACTTAGGACGCATCCTTAAGGAACTCCCGAACAACCTACAAAGGAGTCGGACAAACAAGACAAAATTCTAACTCTATACGATATCGAACGTAGGCATCACTTAAGCCAAGACGGTAGGGATACAGGATACAGGAGTATTAAGCAATGAGATTACCATTGTTTGAGTATTAGCTGATGTATTTTGATTATAATTGTTCAGTAAAGTTCCATTATAACATTTCTTTAAAAGTCATTTAAGTTTTCGCTTTTCGTTTAATAAAAAGTCTTGAGATTATTCTATACTTAACACTTTACTAAATTATGAGACAAAGCTGTAAAATCTTTACTTCCCTGTTTTTGTAATCCAATACTATACTGCTCTCCTGACGACATATTGAAGTACAAATAATTAACAGTACCAACTTCCCATTGCAAACAGACCCCGGTGAATAATTACAGCTCATAGATTGTAAGTATTCAAAACCAAAAAAGAAAAACTTGTTTCCACTTACAGAATGCTACCGAGTGTGATTACTTTCTAGCTAGCACGTTCTCAACTTTGATCACAGTTTCTGTGCTTGCCCAGCGGGAAAAGAAATGTATTCAATGCAAGAACGTAAAAGCTTTCCGTTCCTACCAGAAATCACTAATTGAGCCGTATGCAAAAACTGCATCCCCTGCATTACCTGGTTCGTATTTTCTGTTTTCCGTCTCATTTTTTATTTCCCCATACTTGCACCGATCGGATCAATTGACCAAACGCTGCCAGGTTCGGCTGGGTAGTAAAACGATAAAGTTTGACCGGCACACTACACGTGCTGCACGGTAGCGTATGGTTACGCCCTCCTAAGCTAAAGTTTTGCCTAATTATGTGCGATTTACTCTAAAACTTGTTGGCCAATTAATCAACCCATCGTGAAGGGACCGGAGGGACCGGACCCGAGCGTGGAAGTAGGAAGAAAGGATCAACAAATTAAGCTGCAGCTTCGTACCGATATACCGCACGGTGAATGGTACCATTTTTAGTCGTGCACAGTGTACGCTTTCCGTCCCATCACGCACCTTGTCGTGGGGGAAAACACACACACACACTCACACAGAAACGTGGGAACGAAATGCGAAGAAAAGGTGCATGAGCACAAGGGTGAAAAAAGAATGTAAGACAAATTTACCATAAATCACAAGTTGACCTACGGTGGCTTGTGGGCAACCGGCTAGTTAGCGGATAGTTCACTCCCATCCCGTGAAACTTCCACCCAAGCGACTGAAAGGAGGGAAAAAAAGTACTCTGCAAAACTTTCCTATTCGGACGTCTTTTTTTCGTCCTTTTTGCATTTTTTTCTCTCAAATGTTCGTTAGTATTTTCGGGTGCATTCAGCTGGCCATTTAATTATGAGTGATAAAATCCCACCGGTCAGAGGGTGGGGTAGGTGCATTGCTGCATTCACTTGCGATGGTGTATGTATGTGTACGGGTGCTCTTTTTTTCCTTTCCTTTCACTGATGTACTTTCGCTTAAATCAGAATTACTCTCGAGTGTTTGCTGCTGCTGCTGCTACTGCTCAAGGGATGCAGTAGTAGTTAAACTTTCCGTACAAACGTTCATTCCGGAAGCGAGCAGCGCACCAGTTTGCAGGGAAAAAGAGTTTCAGTTGCATAGGGAAGAGAGAAAAAAACGACGCAGCCAGAACTCTCCTGGGTGAAGACCTACACGGGTAAGCCTTTTTGCGTTGGGTTGAGGCTTCCTTTTTTTATCTCCTTTGAATCCATGTAAGTAAGGAAAATAAAAAGCGTAGACGTGCTTCAACGTTGGTGATAGCGTGACGGTTGATTAGCGTACGGAAGCTGCCAGCTTAAGAGCATAAGCAAATATGGTTCTTTTACATTCATACGCAAATAATGGCTATTAGCGTATTTATTGAGCCAGTTAATTGTAATAAGGGGTGTTTTTTGTCCTTCTATTACTTAATCAGATCTTTTTGTATGTTGTGAAACTATTTCCACTAATTTACTATTCATTTTTTCACTCCAAAAACTCCTTTTCAAATCAGTTAAAATACAAATCGCTGTAAAGTACCAGGCGTCTCCATTGACTGTGTAATGGAGACGCCCAGTCATTTGTGAGATAGAAATTGTTACCTTCGCAGAAACCAATTACAACTGACGGTAAATTGATGATGAAGCACTACAAGCTCCTAATTCGTAGTTTCCACTCCGTTAAATATTTAACCACACAATTGCGGATGCATTTGAACGAGTTTTATCACACATTACTACAATAGGGTTTCAATGGCATTGGCAGCAGAACTTGATCATCCTGTCCACTTGGCAAGCGATTTTTGGAAACGTATTTTATTCTTCCACTTACTGTGCAGCTTGCCAGCAAAACGGAAGTCCTACTGCTAACAGTTGAATTCTGTGAAGGAGCCCCAAAAACTGAATGTGTTCGCTACGTTCGGTATATGGCAAGAAGCTTCATGTAACCAGCAGCAAACCGAAACGGTAAGTAAACTTTCGCAAATGTAACGCAAGCATAAAACTCACGAACATGTGTGATCAGCCAACCACACACAGCTTCCTGTCGCCGCGGCAAAACCATGTACTGTACGGGTGCGTATGGTTTCGCCTCTTGAAAGCGATTAATTTTTTTTTCTGGCGATTTAATTTTTCGAGGAACGTTAAAGATAGAATAAGAGAGAGAGAGAGAGAGCGAGAAAAACTGATCCCAAGGGAAAGTGGAAAAGTTTTTTCTACTCACACACATCGTTGGTTAGCAGATTTTATATGGCTCGAAGCGAAAGAAAAGTGTTGAAATCATGATAGTAATAATGATGGTGATGCTGATGATGATCATCTTCATCCATCGCATCGGGACGTACTTACACGGTACCGTACGGTATCAAAAAGCAATTAAATGTGAGCAAAATAATTCTTTTTTCACTGTGTGTCGCTTTTGATACGTTCGCATTTCGAAAGCTTCTGCTGACGTGTGGTGTTTGAACGATGTTACACACCTCCCAACCAGATCAGCACTTTTCAAGCAGGGTTCAAGTTGGCAATGGATTGGGCTTGTACACTGTGTATAAAAGAAATGCCAGACTTGGAGTAGATCAATGTGGAAGTTGAATGGTTTGTAGAAGGAATATATGGATATGGATATATGTGAAGGATATGTTTATATTTGCGGATTGTAAAATAAGTTAACCTGTTGGCTTGTTGGTTTAAGGGGCTCGATGCTAAGGATTTAATGAGGTATGAATTATCGTGGCATTACGATGAAATTGTTGAGCAATTTACTTGCAATAATTGATTAGTTGGGTAGTGAGCTACTTATGTATCTGTTGGAAGCGAAATGTTTCATAAATAGTCTTAAAACACCTTTCAATCATGACGGATCAATCAGGCACGTGGATGAAACACTCAACAAATGTCACTAACGAATCGAGTCCTCACGAAAAATGATGTCACATTCGTTAAGGATTTAATGATCACATATTCTTTTTTGCAACAGGTGAAGTTTATTCACACAAATTATGTTTCAATAACTTTTTCAATGAGACTGCATCGAATATAATTGCTTCATGCGGAAGGTTCTTGAGGGGGGAAAAACCGCGAGAAACACGGGGTAGTGAATATGCAGCGAAATGTTTAAAATAGCACACCACATTATAAAGCTGTCTCTACACCCCCGCAAGGTACGATTTAATTGAAGCTCAAACCAAAAACAAATAAGTAGAAACATGTCCCCCGTAATGGATTCACCCACCCGTAGAGATGAATTTGTGTGCTGCGCGCACGAGATCAAACGCACGGCTTCGACGGAACGTCGGTAAAATTGAATTCCGATACGTGCGTTTTTGCCCTGTACGCTCGTGAATCGACCGACCCATTCCGAACCTCCGGCGCACTGATTTCTTACTTTATTTGGTTCCGTGTATGGCTCGTGTGTATGGGAGAGCAGTTTTTTTTTCTTCCTTTGCTTGGCTTTACTTCCTCCGATTGGCGGAGGTGACAAGACATACCGTCGAGCCGTATTTCATCGAGGAATTTTTCATTACATCGAGTACCGCCGTCGAGTACTTGCCGATTGCCTACTACCCACCGGATGAGGGCACCGAAGGTGTAGGTCTAGAGCACGAGCAACACCAGCTACGGGGATTTGATTTGATTGGAAACAAATGCAGTAGGAATAAAAAGCGTTAATAAAATAAGAATGTGGTGAATCTTTTATAAGGGCAGCGATCAACGACGATACATCGGTGGAACGATAGGTCCCGCGCAGGACAATCTTTTTACAGAGACAATATTATTCATTATGCAAATTTCGAGATTCATTATGCGAGTGGGATTATTGGGACGGTTTCTAATGAATGGCGGAATTTTGGGGCGATTAATTAGTTTTTAAAAGGCAATCTTTATTAAAACCATTTTGAACGTTCAGTGCGCCGTTTGATGAGCACTGGTAGGTGTGTTCGTGGTAGAAAGAATGACTGGTAATAGTATTTTAATAATTTTCCTATTATTAGTATGAAATTTCCAAGTATAGACAAAACTCAATTTCATAATTGATGTTGTCGACAATTGACAAACGATTGTTAAGGTCTGCTATTAATAATTGTTTAGTAAGAAAATAAGCTTACCTGTCTCCCGTATCATATGACATTAGTAGAGACTTATCAAATTTTAGGAACAATGGTAATTAAATTCTACCGTAATTTTAAAATATGCACTTATTTAGCCTATAAATTCTGCCAACTAAAAGGTGGGTAATGTTTCATGAAACTTTAGATACGCAGGTTAGCGAACTAGAGATCAAATTAAGATATTGGTTTTAATGAGAATTTCAAATGGAATTGTTAGGGCAACGGATATATGAGACAAATCAAGCTTCAAGTCGTGTTTCACGAACTATTCTAGCATCAGGAATTTTACATTAGACATTGCACAATTAAATAAGGCTGCTATAAATAAAAAATATATGTAACGATGGTGGAACGATGGTTGAGAGTACAAAGTTCTCAATATTATCAGCTTTGAGATATGAAACTCTTACATTCTAATGGAAATACACATCACGACTGACGAAATTTTCTTAATCCGGCGACACCCTCATAAGGAGGTTATAGCAAGGAAGATTTTAATATCATCAGTGTATTTGGGGACACCATCGGATGGAAGCTCATTTACACAGTAATTGACAAACTACAAAAATAATGGGAAAAATTAAACGATCTTGTCCTCGGAAAAACTAGGTAGCGAAAGAGTTTAATAAATACTTATAACAGTAAATGATACCAATTAAAGTTCGATTCTATCAATTCGTTTGCCTCACATTGGGCGTTGAATTGACTCATTGTAATGAAAGCGGAATGATCGATGACTTTCTTCTTCTTTCTTGGCCTAACGACCTCTTAGGTCATGCCTGCCATTTTTGGTTTACTAGACTTATTGTTATCGCATAGTTGGATAGTCAGTCCTCACTATGGGGGAACGGCCCAGATGAGACTTGAACCCCGATCCTGCCGTGTGAAGACCGGCGCTGCTGTCGCAACTACCACCGGGCCGCCCATCGATGACTTTGTAAACTACTAATCTAGAAAGCTCTTGCTTGATAGAAACATTCCACTAGGAATATTATACCTAAAATAAAGGAAATGAAAGGAAATGCGCTCTTTTTTAAATGATATGACTCAATTTTTAGAATATTTCCTTTAATTGAAAAGGAAAATTTGATGACAAAACACTGATTACTGTGATAGATAAAGAGAGAATCGTACACCAAACATACAATACTCATTCATTACACATAAAATAATGCAAAAAACAAAAAAAAATCACAATTGCAGCTTCAACCAGCACAGGATCGTACCCCATCCAACGGGTTACTGCTGTTTACAAACGTGTAATTGAAAATTTGCTTAACTTTTTGTTTGCAATTACCTGTGTAATCTATCAGCGTGTACCTGTGTTTTTACCTGCTTTTGCATGGCAACGTGCCGAAACCGTACACACGTTTACTTATCGCCAACGACTCTGGGGGTGTGACAATTTCCACACCCTTTCCCTATCGCTATCAGCTACACTTTCCTTTCTTTGTCGGGCCATTTTATGCAAATGCGTTCACCACTCCGGGTTGTGTTTTGTGTCGCTCTTGCAAATCGGCTGCAAAAGTGTGGCGACCTATTTTGCTTAACCTTTTGCCGGGTGTATGTGCACGCCTCTGCTCTCTTCCTCTCATCACCGTCCATTTGAAAGGAGCGATGTACGGGCGAAGGAGTTAAATTTGTTTGTGTTTGGCAAGTTTTACGACGATACGTTTGCACTTTATTTATGCAATCGTGCTTTCTACACTCGGCGCATTCCACTTTCCTGCTGGTATGGGCTACAGCGAGCCGAATCAAGTGCACGATCCGTTTATGAACATAAATACATGTAGCCGAACAAAAACAATCCGGTGTTTTTTTGTTTATTTTTGCGTTCTTCTACTCCTCCGAGAAGGGGGAATGTGTTGTGCTTTTTTGCAGTGCGCGTGCAAAGAATCCTGTGTCGTTGATCGTTTGGAAGTTGGTTTGGATGCTTGCGTGGATCAAAAGAGGGGGAGCAATAGAAGCAGCGTGCAAGCGTTTAGTTTCCCACGCAAAGGATGTTGCTGCGTGGATTTAACGTCTGAGCTGCTACTGCTTATGCTTTAATGCACGTTTAATTAATTTTTTTTTGCTACTCTGTCTACTGTGTAAACTAAATATTTACCGAACGGTGTTGATTATCGTGTTGTTTATCGTGGTGGTGATGCAATGGTGAAGGCTGCGAAATGGGACCAGAGGGGGTGGACCGGTGTTGTTCGGTGTGAGGTTTAATTATCTCATTTGCAATAGAACGGTCTATGTGCGAAGGCATATTCATACGAGACACACACACACAAACAAACACGTTGGTAGAATAATCGTGTCCTTCCGGTGCTCTACTTCCGACGCGTGGTTAGCATAAAGCACTCATACGTGTAGCCATTTTGTCTGGTGTAATTTCCGTTGTGAGGAAATCTAAATTTTACCCCAGCACCCACGCTGAACTTTGCATGGCCTGACCAAACTCGCCCTTGGGCGCCTGGCGCTTGAATAGTGCCAGTGTTTTGCTGGATTGAGAAACACTGTCTTATACCCTATCTTACTCGTTGATCCTGCCAGCAGTTTGTGTTCTTATGGTTCGCATTCGAAGAAAACGATAGGATTCGCTCGCTCGAATGTGCCGTTGTGATTGGGAAGATTTGCGTGCGGCAAATAAATACTGCCCCGTTGCAATATTGTGCCACGGTGTACTGATGACACAGGATTAGCAAGGAACAGGGCCAGCTAGCAAATAAATGTTCGTTTCTTCCCGTAAACAGTGAACGCCACTGCAACAATGTTACAGCAGCCGGCCAAAAGGATGTACATCTGCAATTATGTGCAATTGGATTAGGACTGGTAATTGGACGGTGACGATAGCAGCAGAACCATTGCTTTACAACCAACTGCTTGGTGGTTGGCTGCATGTCGTTGTTACAATCTGTTACAAGAGCGCTTGCGAGGTTGATATGTTTGTGTTTAGGAAGCGTGTCACCACACCTGGAAGTAAATATTGTTTTCACTTAGCGCTGGCATGTGATTGAACCGTTCAATTAGAAAAACACGGTAAGCCCGTGCAATGGTGTTAATTTATTCCATTCTGTGAGCATGATTAAAACAAATACGTGACAGTGTGTGAAGTTGACGAATGGTGCCCGGGACTGCATTTCACGGTTCGTAAATCAAAGCACACAAACACCTTTCAGTGCTACTAAGCCACTACAACAACAGGTATTGCCCCAGTGGAAGAAGAAACACTCAATCAAATCGGTTGTGTCTAGTTTTATTTGAAGAAAATCAATAAAAGCACTTTGATGGAAAGGGAATGTGTGTGTGTATGTGTTTCCTTGAATGTTTTGTGGACACAATCGACCAGAGTTGATTATTTCCCAGAAAGGTGGGTATGTTCTTTGCTGCAAACTGGTTTACAACCACATTGTGCTATGAAGCATCTTACCTAGAATGGCCCAGGAAGGTAGAGATAACTTCTGCGGAGGAATGTGTACCATTTCCGCCATTGAGTGAGTGAAACATTTTATCCCTATCTGGTTGGAGCATTTCTAACGTTTGTTAGTCGTTTCGATGAACGTGTTTATTAGTTTTGAACATGTTTAAGCCTTCAATTTTATGGTATATTTTTAAGAACCACCTTGAACGCCTAAAGTTAGGCAATTTAGAGTTTTACTATAACAGTAGAATTAGAGATATGTGTCAGAGCTTTCTGTTTTTTTTATTTATTTCAAAATTAATTTATTTTTTGGTCTTAGTTTGGTCTGCATCATTCAAAGCACTGGGTTTTTCTCACATACTATCTGAAGTAGTGCTTCAAAGACAACTGTTTACCATATTTATGTACGACATAGTGCATTCCATCCCAGATTGTGAAAAGCATTTACATATGCATAAGATATGAAGACCTTTTGTGCCAATTTTTGGCCATGCGGACTGTCAAAGACTCCTGTTGAAATAAAAAACTTTCCATTGAATTTGATTATAAAATCGTTGATTCTTCTACATTCAGCACAAACGTCGTTCGTAACTTGGGCACCATTTTAGACAGAAGACATATAGTAGGTAAATAGACCACACATATTTCAATAGCTTAAGTGTCCATTTCGTGTTAACAGATTGATAGGATTCCGGTCAATTATCTCATCAATACATAAATAATAGTATTGAATCAGTTATGGACACAAGTATTTTGTGTTAACGTACATGGTCTCCTTACCGCATGGTCCTTCTTATCTTCCTAGATGCCTTTAATTTTGACTAAACTTAGCTGGTTGGATTTCTTACATAAGCTTATCAGTGACAATATTAACGTCTCGTCGATTCTGGAAACGATTAACATTCAGACTATTAGCAGAATATAATTGGGGCATTTTGCATACAGATTTAAGAACGACATATGTTAGATGATTCCCCATTTCAACATACTCAACCGAGCATGCTCGGGATAAGGCAAAAACCAAGTAGAAAATGCCTTGAGATATTTGTAAAATGTCAACGCAAGCGACACTGACAATACGGCACCTGCCGTAATAATTAAAATATAAATAAATAAATAAAAAATATGTTAGATGAAATATTTTTCCCTTTTTTATATACATTTCCTTGTCTGTTGGTTCTTTTTATATACATTTCCTTGTCTGTTGAAGATTAAATATCATTCAAAATTAGTTTACCTTTGTTTGTCAATTGTACAATCCTTGTCATTTAGCAGTTATAATTTTTCTTACAATCATGGGATGCTTTTAGATTAGTGTGTGCTCTTTTTGCAATGAAGTTGAAAAGATAGTGATAACTTGTGACATATATTTTTTACGTAGGTTAATGATAGCTGGATATCTATATTAAAATGAGCGTAAGTTTAAATGGCAAAGATAAAGTATAATTCAATATTATTACTTCTAAGACGTATATTTTTTTATTTTTTATCAATAACAAATTTTTAAAACAATTAAGCTACAAAAGCCTTTTTGAAAGATCCTACAAAAAAAATTAAAATAGCTTGATAAGAATTATTTAAAGTTTACCTTTTCGAAATATAATTTCAAAACATCAAATCACCATACAATCTAGAAAATGCATTTGCTGTTCATTCATGCATTCATATTGTGATTTAAATATTTTCCAGCTCTACACAACAAAAAAAAACCGTAGCATCATTTCCCTAC
>KZ061694.1:245778-298844 GCA_002091835.1 Anopheles maculatus | reverse complement strand
CGCTCTTCCTTCGTGAGCAAATGTGTAGCAATCTTCTACCTTTCCATAGGGGAACAGGAAACCAATCCTGAGAGGAAAACTTTTATGGAAACAAACTTAACACATAAACTACCCTATTTTCATCCCATGTTGTTCTACTTTTACCATTCACACAAGCAAACCGAGACAGGAGAAACTATTCGGGGTGGAAGAAAAAAGCTCATGTTTTCCAAACGACCTGATTTGATGTGACCAGATGTGTTTGGTGTGACAAAAACATGGCCCTCAAAACCCGGGGAAGCAACGGTATCGCGTGAGTGAATCGTTTACTGCCGCTCTCGACTCACCTGCCTACATCAACACTCCACTTACCGTTGATTAGCAATCCCCATGGTGGCGGTGAGTCGTTTGTGTTACCTTTTCGCAAAACCTCGATGGCAACAATCATGATGAGGTGGCCACCTACCACGGGATGCGAGTTTCTGACACTTCTGCATAAACTGCCGCCAATATGGAGCTGTTCGATTCCCACCGGAGATGGAATCTTTGCCAACCGACCGCCCCAATCGAGACGGTACCGGGGTGAGCCATTTTTCGGTACGAAAGTTTACACCGCACCGAAACCGATTCCCGGGCACCGTTTACACTTCGTTAGGCCTGGGGAAGCAAACTTTGCTGCTCGGTTTGTTTGTAGACTGTTCTTTTCGTGCGAATTCATTAGCCGGATGGCACTGGAAGCCTGTGGCAGAAATTGGAATTCTTCCAGGATTTTACATTATACGAGGTCTGTTTAAAAGAAGACATTTTCCCCTGGGCGGAATCGATCCACTCTGGAAGCCATACTTTTCAGCATATTATTTTAATCACCTTTATCCGGTGGGTCAACAGGTTTTTCTTTCGGTTTTTTTTTCGCCCACACAAAACCAGTTCCTGGCCCTGTCAATCTTATTACAACAAATATCTGCAATTCAATTATTACTTAGCGCATTCTTTCTTTGATTGCTTTTTCAGAGCAGAAAGTGCCACTAACCGGTAGACTCACCTTCCAGGAAAACCCAATCGGATTTTGCTTACTACACGCCGCCACCCGTAAACCACTCGAGTGGTTGTGTGTGTATGGTAAACTGGCAGCCGCCAGGGATCGACAGATGCCAATCAATTCCGAAAGCCTTCCGATCCCAATGGGGCTCCCAAACTCGCTACTGGCAAGCCAATCGATCTTCCATTCTGCTTTTCCTAAGCTCTCACACATTTCTCTCTCTCTCTCGCTCGCACACTCTTACACACATACATCACAGCAACCAGTTAACAAAAATAAGTCCAACAGATTACTTTGTTCCACGCAAAGTTTCCGGCAGCTTTTGTTTTTAACCTCAAACCCCAGCCCTTAAAAATGGCGTGGGAAAGTGAACGCAATGGCGAAAGCGAAAGCAGCGTACAAGTAATTTGTTTGCGAAGATAATGTGTTTTGTGTATGTGTGTTTGGTTTGCTTCAAAATTGTTATTTACTCTTTCAACATACCAAACACACACCCAGCCATCCACACAGAGAAAACAGTGTATTGGTATTTCATTTTGTGGAGCGTTCGTTAAAGATGCCGCACGACCACGTTCAATGGCCGGGAGGCGTGTTTGATCCGTTTTGGATCCGCACGCCGTATTGGCATCCTGTTTGGAGTGGCTTTACCCTTTGATGCATTGTTTTATATCAAAACTGTGATATTAGGATTTCGGAGGTTTTCCCCAATCGCTAACACGGCAAGCCAAAGACAGAGGGAGTCAAAGTGGTGGCAGTTGGTGCCACTCGTTTCAGTAGACAATTTAATGAATTTTGTTGCATGTTTTATATCAGATTTTTTTCCCCATTTGCTCATGTTTGCAGCTTTATTTGCTTGATGTCTGTTTCTTTTCATTCTCCTATTCAAAATTGCTTTAACTTCGGAGATTTGATTTTGACGCTTTTCCAATCAGAAAGCTTCTGACGGCCGTTGAACTTTCGGTCGAGTCTCGCTCGGGCACAGATCTCAACGCACTGTGCACACCGAGCATCACTTCAAACTCTCGCTGTGTATGTTAAGAAAACACACTCGAACCACGCGTACAACAATGCGCGCAAAGTGTGTGAGCTTTGGGAAAGCTTTTTTTTTTGACAACCAAAACAAGCGCAAAAGATTAACATCCCGAAACACCGTGAAAGGCAGCACAATCATTCATCAATTGTTAGTATATTAAGGAGTGCTTCAACTGGCCGGGCAAAGAAAGCTAGCAAAAGTCAAAAGAAATTACAAAACTGCTTCAAGCGTACAGTGAGCAAACAGGCAGTCGGCCAAAAATCGACATGTTGATTTTTGCTGCCGGTGGTCGCGGAGCGCTGTGAAAAAGGTCGAGCAACAGTTTCCCCGGGCCCGGGTAAGTTCGTGTTCGGGCCTATCGGGGTTGCTAGGGAAAGTGCCGGAAAAGTTCGTTGTCATTGCAACAGTTTTATGAGTCAAACGGTGGAAACGTGATTATGCATTACCGTCGAAACGGTTTCCTTTTCCCGGCTTTGGCGGTGGAAAGCGAGCAAAAGTTGCAACAACGGGGACGGGGAAGGACAAAACTCCTGTGCTTTCACCAAATCAAAATCGTTCGGCATTTGATGAGGCTGGCCGAACGAAACCGTCGAATGGTAATATCATTTGCTACAATTTGACTGTGTTTCGGGTATGAAAGAAAAAAACAAACTTTTCAACAGCCTGAGAGCATTAAAAAATCAAAACTGCACGGAAGGAAGGCAATTGGGTTGGTGGGGAGGGTGGCCAATTCAACTGGTAATGTAATTCTCTTGTAGTGCAAATTCAACCAAGAAAAAGCTGGAAACGAAGGAAGCCATTTTTCGGGAAACGATTTTTTTTACGGAGACGATGGCGGTCTGCCACAGAGTTTCCTGAAAAGCAATTTTACAATACACTCTTACTGTGGATGTTCCGCGAATGGAGTGGAGCTAATTTTTCACCCGAACCGATTTCATGATTCAATAGAATCTGTTTGCATCGGGTTAGTGGTTTTTGGGAAGGATAATTTTTTGTTTACTGTTCAATAATGCGCGTAGGAATGTTATGGTATTTTACTTCACTCTTGTAATCGTAAGGGATTACAACAGATACTGGCAATATGCTACCTTAAGCAGTGAGCTATTGTGGTTGATTTTATTTAGTTATCATGGATCAAAGCTTTATAGAATGTAAAAAGCAAAAGGCACACTTCCTTAAGCAGTGTGAGTTTAACGATCGGAATTTCCTAGCAGATCTTTATTGCGAATATACGATGGCTCGATATTCGGGGTAAAAAAGGAGCGTAAGTACTAGGCACTAACATGTATAATTGTTCGCAACCATGGCAGCTTCATGCTACGCTACGACGTGTAAACATCGCCAGGTCGCCAGGAAACTCGATCTACGACTGCACTCCTCCACCCACGGCTGCATCTAGTGTCTGCTTGGTTTGACTGCACTTGATACAACCAAAGATCCCCCTGTGCTCCTCTATGCCTTGTGCCGAGGGGATCGCTGACGGGCACTTTCCTTGAGAGACATTAATCCGTCAGCCTCATCACGTGCTTCAACCATCGTATCCTGTCGGTTACTAGTGGTTTATTTTCCTACTCCACACGCTATGCTCGCACACAGCGCCAAAGATGGTCTTTAGAACCCGTAGCTCGAAAATGGTAAGGGCATTGATATCCTCCGCCAGTATATTCCAGGACTTATACCAAATAGGCTTGTAGAGAACTATAGGATGTGTCAGTAGCGATCGGATGTATCAGTCTGCTTTGCAGAGTATTTTGCTTGACGCTTTGCTTAATTCTATCTTATCGGCCTCGCGTTTCACTCGATTAAACGTTTCGCTCCATCGGAGATAGGGCAAACATTATACCATTGCTGTCGAAGCTGAACTTGTCTGTTGTACCACTGTCGAGACTCTAACGTTTTTGACAGCATGATCGCCACACGACACAGCACAATCATGATCGTCCTGCACACCGTCCATTGCGGCCTTTAACAACCGTACCAGCTTCCTAGAGGCTCCCATTGTTCCATAGCCATTGCATTGTGCATTGTGTTCCATAGCCCTATCTGTGGTATGGTTCTAAAGTAAATGAACAGGAGATGCGTGAGTATCCGGTGCTCCAGGAAGTTCTGTAGGATCTGCTTTATAGTAAAAATTTTATCATTAGTCGAATTTCCTTCAACAACTAGAGCTTGGTATCTTCCAAAAAAAAAAAATCGTAAAAATAGCGTCCCTTGCTTAGAGTACAGAAGCAGGAATCTATAGGTTTGTGATGGTTTGGAAGGCCTTTTTGTGCACTGGGTGTTTGACATCCAGTATTCACTCATTCGGTAGTTATTCCCAGTCTAAGACCCTTACTCATTCAGGATCCATCTTGAACAACTTTGCATCAGTCGATCGCTGCCAGATGATGCGCTTTTCTATCTTATGGATGACGCAATTTTCAAAGATTAAAATGATGAAATAGTGCATCTTGAAGAATCAAATAGCCCTGGTCATCTAACTCGTATGAGAGTTATGTTTCAGTATTGGATTTTTGATCTCGCTTTGCCAAGAGAAGACAAAAATTATCAATGAAAGTCATAATGATGCGTTCAGGATACTCTCATAAGCACTGAAATTTTTAGCTTTATTCAAACGGCAAGATAAAAAACGTATGCCCTGAGAAACAAAATGTCTGTCTGTGCACGTAGGCACAGACCATACGGCAGTGAGCCGTCATACTGTTCAATAAAAAAAAAAAAAATAAAAAACGTACAACGTTACAATCCCAAAAAACCATCCATGGCAAAAAGAAAACCTGAACACAAAATTACACAATTTACATACAATAACCCAACATTGCACAGCGAAACAAAGTGCGTTGAATGGTTGTTACCTTCCAACCATCATATCTGTCTACGCAGACTGTTTACCCGGTGTCTGGTTTTCCGAAAAGTTTAACCTAACCGACCCAAAAATGACCTCCCAATTGCTCGTTTCCATATTCTAACAGCAAGAACATAACGAAAACAAAAAATCTGTCAGTCTACATGAACAGAGCAAAAGCTTCATTAACCAAACAAACGCAAGGCAAGGCTTTTAGTTCTTGAAGTGCCGAAACATTTACATTTCATTAGCTTGGCACCTCCTACGGGCGTAATGTTTTACTCCCATTTGGTGCTTTGGTGACTGCCCTTTGGTACGGGCTGGCTTTTATCTTTCACCCTTGAGTCTCAGTCGATTGATGATGATGGGGATAAGGAAAAACACTAACACTGTCGTACATTTGTCGCGCAAATGAGGAGCTTCAAGCGGACAGATGCTGAACGGTGTCAACATCGATTAGCTGCGACCCGAATGAGGGGAAAAGAAAAATGGCTAGACGAAATATAAAAAAAATCAAACGGCAAACACACAGACAGAGGACATACACGTCGAGCCAAGTGAAGCTTACATTAATTTCCTG
This sequence comes from Anopheles maculatus, assembly GCA_002091835.1. Taxonomy (NCBI): domain Eukaryota; kingdom Metazoa; phylum Arthropoda; class Insecta; order Diptera; family Culicidae; genus Anopheles; species Anopheles maculatus. The sequence continues at coordinate 293,368 of KZ061694.1, read as the reverse complement.
ATTTGCATGTAAATAACATTCAATCGGGTATGGCTACATATGTGTGTGTGTGTGTTGTGGTGGTTCTTACTTTCGTATTCCATGTCCATATCCAACATCCGTCTATCTTGATGGTCCCGATCGCCAACAGAGTGAAATAAAAAAAAACCCCGAGCGAAACAAAAAACCAACGCCATTAATCCATCCCAAAAACCCAGCGACAGATCCGCTGACAGGCAGGATATTGGTTGTCCCCTCGACCTGTGAAAACCACACTTCCCTCTGCGGCAGACCAACGGCAGATGGGATGCCACGTGCAGCACCAATACGCTGTAATCTCATACGTTGGAGCGAGAGAAATAAAAGCAAAAGCGGGGACGTTCTCGGTGGCATTCGGGAGTTCGGGAAGCATTATCTGATTTTAATCACAACATTAACGTCATATCACACTCAATGCGCGGCTGAGTGCGTAGCCATCGTGCAGAAAAACCTAGGGATAATCGATTTTAAAGACTGTCTGCCGTCTCGTGAAAGCAAAGAAACGTATACCTTTAACAGAAGCAAAGGGAAACGCTTAATAAAGTTAAGTCAAATCAACCGACAAACAAAACACATTGGCCAAACTTCCCATAACCCTAACCAAAGCGTGACAGAACGCAATTAGTGTCGCCCGTGCTGTCACTCCAGACAGCGTTTGCTTGGCTTGGGTTTGCAACCTCACAATCGAAGAAAATGGCTTAAAATTGTTAACTTTCCGCACACCACACCGGAATGCCGGGAATTAGTTGAGAACGGCCTATTTGTACACATTAGAAGCATGTGTCTGATTAGTGTCAAAAGGAAGGGATGTCACTGCCTAACTTTTGACATATGAAAAACCCGTGTAATTGAATTCAGCGTCTTGCTTTTTCGGCCGGTTCGCATTGTTTAATGGTCGTTTCCCATTTTCGGGGCGTCAAATTTGACTACTCACGCCATCAGCAGTGAAGTTAGCTGCAAACTAATTTGTAATCTTGTTGTCTATCGTTCGTGTCTGGTTTATCTTTGACGCCATAAATACATTAAACAAATCTCATCGCCCAAAACCCGAACTCGGTGGTGAATGTTTTCCAACATCGTTAGCCGATAGCATCAAAAGCTGTTCGGTAGCTGTTCTGACATTAGCACGTTATTTATAACCTCACTTAAATGAAATCTTCCAACTGGGTGTTTGAAACAAATGTTAATGCTGGTTTGCACCGTACGCGCACAGTTGAAGCGCCCATCGAACGCAGATAATCGGAAGGTCAAGGTTAAATGATTTACGGCACCCATTTATGCGAAGCGAGGCATCATCATCATCGCATAAATGGACACCGGCCCGTAATAAATTGCACACCAGGAAATAAATAAAAAAAACATTGCACCATTGAACAGAAGCTCCCGAGAACTTTAAGACAAGCGCTCTGTGCGATCGTTTTTTCAGGCCAGCAAAAAAAAAACAGGGACCGGGATTTTTCGATGCGTGAAAATAAATGATTTTCTATTTCTTTTCCCATCCACGTCAAAGGACAGGCGGTGTGTCCTTTGTAGCTAGGTCTATTTTCTTGGGAGGTAAAAGTAAAAAGAATCATCCCATCCCTTGACAGAGCACGATCCAACGCGCCAACAGGACGGTAGGCCATTGAACCGTGAATTCTTATTCCCTATTCCGTTGCCAGCGTCCCGGATAATAGGAGATCCAGAGGTCAATTTTGTAAAGCTTTGACTGCGGGGCACACCTTCGGGAGCACCTGCTAGAATCGGGACCGGGATGGTGTTCAGAATGGCCAGAAACCTTTTCCCCCGTACTGCTCGTTCCACGTTAATGTCAAATGGGCTTTCCCTTTTACGGGCACGGGTCGGAACGTTCCGGTCAGCTTGACGTTAGCCTGTAAGTTAGCTTCCAGCCCAGCACACGGTGTGACAAATCATTGGGGATAATGTGGCTTCATTCGTTACATTATTTTGAATTATTACGCCGACGAATTGAATTATGTAAGGTATATTTCATTGCTTGTGTGGCCCAACCAACGCCAAGGTACGAACATTGACAAATTGCAAACCAAAACAACGGTGTCCACCACCTTCTTCCTTTCTCCGCATGACAGGTGGAATAAGCTTTATTTTTGTACCAGGGAGGATAATGGTTCTGTGTTTTTTTGTTTTGCGCCATTCGCATACGTGTTTGGGATAGACAAAAAGGTAATAGGGTAAATATATTCATCAGTCTTGATATGAAGGATGTCTTTATTATAGTCCGCTCCAGGGCTGGGATCAATATTGAAGGCGTTTATTATGGATGAGATGTCGTTAAGAAGTTGGAAGAGATGTTTTTATAATCATTTTTATTTACTCTCCTTGTATGAGGAATAATATTTAAGTTTATGCAGTATCGATTAAACAATATTTTTTATGCTAATGTAAATTAATGAGCTATTTGTCCTAGTCAAGAACTGTTCACGCTGTAATGGTTGGATCTGTGCCATTCGCAGTCTATTTGAAGATTAACGTACAGATCGTACTATTCATTTCAATGGATTCTTCCTAGTTTTCTGCTCTTGAGATTATTCACCTCGAAGTTGCCTCAGAGGCATCTTCGCCTGTTCATTTGATGTTATTCTGTATGATTTATGGAACTGTAAATAAATAATCTGAATATATGACTGCGTACATGGTCAGAGGAGGCGTGGTAGGCCTAAATTAAGATGGAATAATGCCATTGATGCGTCCGCCAGAACGGGCTAGATATTGGATCGGCAGACGATTACGCTAGACCGTGAGTGGGAGCGAGGATTGTTGCATCAGATCAAGACCACGAAGAGGTTGTAGCGTCCGATAAGTGAGTAAGTTCGGTCTAGCTGCGACTTGCAATTTGAATGTACGAATCTACTCGAGTTGTTCTGGTCACGTTGAGACCAGTTCAATCTATTAGTGACCAGTGCATTAAATCCGTCACATTCCCGAGGAAGCTTGGTAAAGAAATTTACACGTTTGGTATCTGAAATCTAGAAGAGACTCACAGGGTGATGGCTACGAAGAGTGAGACTAAACCTTCTTCTTGATATATTCAATTTTATCATTTCATTCATTACATCCTTTGACGGGACAGTCTAGGATCAATCGGTGGCAATCATAAAATTGAAGTGTTATGATCGATGCTATCCCTCTATTACTGATTCTTTGATGAACTTGTATCGCTTTATTACGTTTGAGTCTAATAACTATCTTGCTTTTATTCGTGTCTTAAGTGAGTTTAAAATCCCTTTTTATAAGATCATCTTATAAATTTAAAAAATCCCATTTCCATTTATATTAAACAAATCAAAGCATTCAATTCTAAAACCAGTACCTTGCAACATGAATACATCTTCCGAAGTCTACAATGATTTGTTAAGAGCACCGTTTCCTCGCACAGTAAAACTGTGACAAATGTACACGCGTAAAAGATGTCATCAGTTCCTTTTCCTTTTGACGATAGATGTTCATCCGAACCGTGCAGCACTGGCAACAACTTGTCAAATTTTCGTACCATGTTCAACAGAGTGTGTAAACACAGAACCGAACCGAACGACAAATCATTTCCAGATTGAAAGCGTATCAGATTGCCGACAGGCGAAAGGAAGCTAATTTCCTTCCAACCATACGCTTTCCACTTCAGCGTCAGGGTTCAACCCAACTGGTCACTCGATTCGTATCTCGTCGCAGCTTTTCCGGTGCTCGCAGCCACAAAACCATTTCGACATGCGATCCTCAACGTGGGGTGGTATGCGAAAAAACGAACCAAAAAGGGGGTCCCGTTGGTCAATAAAATCGCCCCGAGGAGGAAAGGTCGCCCCAAGTGTGTACCGTGTGAAGGCTTTTCGGAAATTTGGCCCAACCCGAAACTCGAAAACGAATGGCTACTTCAACGGGGACAAAACCCACCAATAAACAACATCACTGCTGGTCTGTGTGGGAAGAAACTGACATTGAAGCAGTTGGAGTTGGTCAAGAAACAGCCAAACGACGGACGTCCACGGCATTTCTAAGCCGATCGGTGACCGATGGAAACGTATGGGGAGAGTGGCCCTGCATCTTACGACCAATAAATTAGTGACCAACAAGAAAAAGGATTCCAGACTGGTTTTGTGACAGTTTGTAACCAAGCTTAAGATTCGGCTTGCCTGACCAAAACCAAGTCTTCCCAACCGCCGTCATCAATTTCGCATAGCAATCGCATCGTGTTTTTATGGGCTTTGTGCCCACTTTAACTGCTCGCCTAAGAACGGGGAGGTAACTTTGTCTGACAAAATCTGGCCCACAAAAAAAAAAAAACGGGAAGACACGATAAAACGAAGCTGAATGATCTTTAAAACAAAACAGACCGCGCAAAAAAAAGCGTTCAACCGTCTTGATTGAGGTACAGCAAGACAAAATTGGTCCCAAAGCGAAACGCACCGGTGATTTGTGCGCGGATGTAAAGCATTTCAATCGTAATTTACACTCCAGCCTCTTGGGCAACTGTGGCGTAAAAAACTGTAACAGCTAAACCGTTTATTTATCGGCATGTCTCAATCAGATTTTTCTTATCCTCCTGCCGAGTAAACAAAGCGTTATCGTACCGTTCTGTCTGTGGCAGACCGAAGGAAACCATTTTCCATTTATTGGAGGGACTTTTTGTGTGTTTTTTTTTTCGGGTTGTTCGAGGTGCTTCTGTCTGTAAACTGTCCTTACTGTGTGAAGCATTTGCTTGTTTTATGGGTATGATTAGATCTCCCGCACAAAATCGACATTAAGTGTACCGAATCGTGGCGACGTTTCATTAGCGGAGCATTTTGCAACGAAAATACGATCAGTTATGGGGAGAATTTAACGCGATTTATTTATTCATTTCAAAGTTGCAGTATCTCAGAGGGTCTATACTGTTGATCTCTTGAGATAGGAAACAAACGGCTACTATGAAAACATACGTATAATGCCAAGTGCTGTTAATCAGTGGATGGCTTAAAATGATTTCAATGAATCAGCTTAATTCGAAGCTCATTTTATCTAAATGTCATGGTTGGTGTGATCAGTAGTTACTGATACAGTTAGTTATACCGAGACTCTTTTAACTATTCTAATGAAAATATAGCTTTACATAGCTTAATTAAACTAGACTATCCATTAAAATTAAATTTCAAATAATTATTTTTCCAATGGGAATATTTTCGATATATTTAGCTAATTTTGGCATAGGTCAGCACTGACATTAAAAAAGTTATGTCACAACGGAAAGTTAAGTACGTAAAGTTTAGATATTGATGATGCTTTTTCCAAATTTTCTTATGCTTATACCTAGTAAAAATACTAACTTCTTTTTAATCCAGTAGCTCAACAAACTTGCAAGTTCAATTTTTGAGTGTATCAACCCTGATCAAATTTACTTACTTACTTATCAGGCGCTACAACCGCTTCGCGGTCTTGGCCTGCTGCAACAATCCTCGATACCACTCACGGTTTAGCGCCGTCGTCTGCCAATCCAATATCCCGGCCGTTCTGGCGGACGCATCTACGCCATCACTCCATCTCAGTTTGGGCCTACCACGCCTCCTCTGTCCATGTGGACGGCCTAAAAGGACTTTACGGGCTGGGTCGTCCGGTGCCATTCTCATGACATGACCAGCCCACCGGAGCCTGGCGAGCCTAATTCGTTGCACGATGGTGAGTTCACCGTACAGCTCGTAGAGCTCAAGAAAGCGGCTGCGAGCTGCCACTTGACATGTTCATATCAAACAAACAAATATTGACACACTTGCGTGTGACGTACGCGGCACATGCCCGGAAGCGTTCGCGATGATGAGGTGCCTTCTCGCCCTTCTCGTACACGGTTTAGAAAATTTCGCACTCACGTATGTTGTTTAACGCAAAACTCCCGAAAAACAACATCGCGGTACGCGTTCCTTTTTCGCTGACGCTAATGCCCGCCGGTAACAGAACTTTGACGCTCATTCCGGGGAAGCCGATTGTTTGCGGCGACGGTAAGAAAACGGTGTACCCGGTGGAAGACGTTCACGCAGAGAAAATCGACTCTAATCATGCGGCAAACCGAAAACGGAAGGCACCGGTAGGCCTTCATAATTCATGTCCAGCGCGGCCCAGCAGTCGCCGACAGTAAGAAATCTAATCCTTTTTTACCATTGCCCAATCCGGCACGGTGGGATGAAAGATTTATCGAAGATTCTGTCCTTCCTCCCGGGTGTTGGCTCGGACCAGTTCCGGTTTGTGTGGTTCCCCCGGTATCGAACCATTAGGCCGATTCCCTCCCGCAAAAATCGTTGAGCCCCTTTGAGCCGTTTTAATGGCGTTTGCAGTGCAGTAAAAGTGATTTACATCCATCGGCGTGCTTCGAGATACTCCGGGCGGGTTCGGCTTAAGGAGTGGACTGGCGTTGCGATATCCGAAAAACCCGGGCAGCTAAGCAAATGGACACTTAATTTAACTGGTTACATCGGGACTTTTCGGCCGGTCATTATCTAAATGGTTACTAATGGGTTTTTGGCGTCCGGGATGAAATGGGAACTTACCCGAATGGGTTAACGCTGGCACCAGCAAATTTCAATCGCTTGGTACGGTTATAAGCCATCCGGAAAGGGGACTGTCTACGACTATTGGGCTGTCTGAAGTGATCAGGATGAGAATTGCGAAAATTAGATGTACAATTTTTTAATAACCAAAACACAATCAATATCGGAGGATCAATCGAACTATTTCGCTGTTGACGGTGAATCAAAGTTTCGTTTCTTAAGTCTCGGGGGGAATATTTTTTACTATCTAGTTTTTATTTATGACGATCCCAACTTCAGCGAAATCGAAACTTCATCAAAGAAAATAAATATCATAGAACATAAATCATCCTTTTTCGATAGCGCACCTCAATAACCGGCCATAGCGACCCGAATATCTGATGCCTTAAAAAATAATTTATGGATTTGCCGATCGATCGGTCCGATTTATGGCGGCTAAAACTATTTCGTATAAAATTATGGTGATCTTAACAAACTTTCCTTACTTACTTACTTATCAGGCGCTACAACCGCTTCGCGGTCTTGGCCTGCTGCAACAATCCTCGATACCGCTCACGGTCTAGCGCCGTCGTCTGCCAATCCGTTATCCCGGCCGTTCTGGCGGACGCATCTACGCCATCACTCCATCTCAGTTTGGGCCTACCACGCCTCCTCTGTCCATGTGGACGGCCTAAAAGGACTTTACGGGCTGGGTCGTCCGGTGCCATTCTCATGACATGGCCAGCCCACCGGAGCCTGGCGAGCCTAATTCGCTGCACGATGGTAAGATCACCGTACAGCTCATAGAGCTCGTCATTGTAGCGGCTCCTCCATTGTCCTTCCACACATACGGGGCCAAAAATCCTTCTGAGCATCTTCCTCACGAACGCGGCTAAGAGGGTTTCGTCAGTTTTGGACAACGTCCATGTCTCAGAGGCGTATGTGAGTACTGGGACTATAAAGGTTCTGTACAGTCTCAGCTTCGTCCGTCGCGACAGGTATTTTGAGTGGAGAAGTTTCCTCAGGCTGTAGTATGACCGGTTGGCAGCCAGCACCCTTGCGCGCAACTCAACGTCTATGTTGTTGTTGGGGCTGACTTTTGACCCCAGATAGGTGAAGTTTTGGACGACTTCAAAGGTGCGATCACCTATATGTACATCACCCCTGCTTAAATCAGTGCTTGTTAGACACCCTTGCGCGCAACTCAACGTCTATGTTGTTGTCGGTGCTGACTTTTGACCCCAGATAGGTGAAGTTTTGGACGACTTCAAAGGTGCGATCACCTATATGTACATCACCCCTGCTTAAATCAGTGCTTGTTAGCAGGGCCACTGGTGGTGCCACCATCATTTTGGTTTTTGCTTCGTTGATCAAACACTTATCGTTTAATTTTGAAGTCACGTTTTGAAGTCTGTCATTACTAGACACTGATGGTTAAACTACATTTTTGATAAAACACATCTGAAACAAAATGAAGTGATTATCGGGCAACAAATCATCCTCTAAACAAAACAATCTAGCCCTATTGCATGCCTTTAAATTATCAATAGAATAGAATATTATGATATGCTACACTTCCTAGCGATGCGATGTAAAATATTGCACAAACACCACCGCAAGGATAATCTAAATTGTAGTTTGCACTTTGGATTAACGCTCCCACTATCATCAAACCCATCGCTGGTCGTAAAGTTCCAATACTGCAAACAAAAGCTCCGAAATGCTCCGAACAACACGAGTGTACAGCCCGATCGATCGACGCGAGCAGTCCAGTCGTAAAAGTCTTGCACCATCACTCCCCATCGTGTCGGGCACTAAATTGCAGTACGATACATCCACCACCAGCGGCGCTATTGATACGCCAGTTTTATAACCGTCCAAATGCCCAAAAAGTGGTTGCATCGAACAGCACGGCTACCACCGCCGATGGGTTGGTTTGTGGCCATATTGTTTGAGCCTGTTGCTTTACGAACTGGCACCACTGTGGCGCTACTTCGGTGCTATAAAATCGAATGTTTGTCGTTACCGGTATCTGTGGTGCTAAATGAAAGGTAAAGTGCACAACTGTTGCAGATATCGTCAATCACCGTTCGGGTACCGAAAGCGATCAAGGTTAGCAGCGAACGAATCACGGGCTAGTCCGATCCACCGAATCTGGTTAGAGAAATTTCCAAACCAAGCATAAGTTTACCTCCCTTAGCACTTATGCGGTAAGCATCGAAACACTTTTTTTGTGTGCAAAATACATTTGCATAGCAACTTTGGACACAATTTGATTTTGAACGGCGTACTGAAGCATACTGAATCAGCAGCCAGTTTTGACTGATTGTACTGTGATGATGGTGCCGGCGAATAAATTAAGCTTGCTCGCGGAAAGCTGTGTATGGTGCGATAAGAATTTTCATCCTTTTCGAAAGAATTCACTTGAAGGAAAACGGGTTCATTTTTAAGATAAGCGCTGCTTTGGAATCACTTAGTTGGAGCGTTTTTGCGGAATGGATTCTATGAATGGGTGGCTTAAGTTTAAGTGAAAGGAATTTTTGGCAGTTTATCTAGGGTGTTAATGATTCAATGAATTGAAACTTTCGTACTGCTGAGCAGAAGTTAAATACCAGAGCTTTCCATGTGAAAATTGATCAATTTTAGAACGAATGACTTTAATCTTCATTTTCTTCGATATTTGATCTATATTGCTAGGTTTTGTATGACCCAATGACTACTTTCCTGGGTTATCTTGGTTCAAATTTGAAAAGAATTTGGGTTTACCATAAATTTCTAATTCGTGGATTGATGAATTAATTTCTCGGACCCATTAGGCTAAAAACATTTTTATTCCCTTTTTCATGGCACTTTTGGAAGGCCTTATCTACTTTATTTTTCAAGAAACCTTAATTTTTTTGGATTTAAAGCTATTCCAAAGGATATAAACATATATTTTATATGTTCCTTCCGTATTCTTTACTTACGATATGGCGGTAAACAACGATTCTATGCTCGGTATACTAAAGACATCTTCTTTAAGCTACACAGTATCAAGCACAGTATTCCTCTTTTAGAATCTTATTCTATTCTCAGAGTTGTCGTGCAACACCTGAATAAAAAAGAACACTTTTTTACAAACTAAATGCAGAAGTATTTATTAGATAAATAAAACGATAACATAATCCAATACTCATACGCAAACAAAACCTCCCAATTATGTACGCTTTATAAATTGCATATATTTTGCAAATTGTATCCCTTTCTTTCGGTTTGCCAATAAAACAAACCGATACTCCTGTATGTGATCATTCGTCACTGTTTGTTACGATGAAAGTGGTAACTCGAGAAAACACATTACCATTTTTGTTCCATCGTCCTCATCGTTTCTCTCGCTCTTATCAAACACGCGCTTCTCCTGCAATCATATGGCTCATTTATATTTCATTCACCGTTGCATACACACCCGTTTGCGTGGGTATGTTTGCCGGTTGTATGCTGGTCGAAAAGCATAAAATCTAAATAAATCAATGGTCAGTGCAAAAACATGCTAACAACGGCCAGCTTGCAGCCTGGGGAACCCGTACAACAATACACCAAAGGGCCGGGTTCTTCATCATGATTCGTTTTTTTCCCCTGTTCTTCACAAAAATGTATTATTATTTCTCTCTGGTCCTTTTTTTCGCCTTCCAAGGCACCTTAACGATTTGCTCGTTTGCACCACTCTCTTACATTAAAATATGATCATTTTCTCACTTTCCGTTTTTCACCCACACTCGCCAAACAATACTACCGAGGAGAAATAAAATGTTTGCCTCAAAAGGATTGCAATCCCTTTGGTTCGGAGGGTTTTATTTTATCTTTGGTTTTGTGTTTTGCCGATAAAAATTTTGCCTTTGAAAGCGTTCCTTGCGTTCGGTGCTGTTCTGTTTCCTTAACCTTTTCTTTCGTGTTGCCTGTTTCATAATTCAAAGACGAAGTAAAAACGGTAAACACGAAATCCCGGGCTCCGATGGGAAGGAAAAAGATAAAGAAAGTTCACTTTGACAGTACCGTCTTGGAGCGCGCTTTTTTTTTTCATCGTAACGCTTCTCTCACTTGGGATGCTCGAAGCGGATCAGCATAACTTTGGAAGGTTAATAAAATGAATAATATTTTATTCCGAATCGCGACTACGACTGAGTAACGGAGAAACATTACGACGTTTGCATGCAGTTGACGAAGTTATGAAGGGCGTGGGTTAATGGGGAATAAATCGAAAAGTAATAAGTTATTAATATTCTTTATAACTTATTAGCTCCGCTGCATTACGCTGTATTTTGGTGACTTAAACTCGTTTAAAGAACGTTTCATTTTGATACCAAAATACTCTAAGTCAAAGTCATTCACATGCAAGGAACACTTATCGAATCGCAATCCAGGTCGTCGCCTCCGCATAAATGGGTCTAGTACATGGCCGCCATTACATTACAGAAAAAGTCAAGGAATAGCTAGAACAAAACATATTTTACATTGTAATTGTATTTTACAATTTTAATCAGTTTCTTCATAACATGGGACGGCCCGGTGATAGATACGTCAGTGGCACCGGTCTTCACACGGCAGGACCGGGGTTCAAGTCTCATCTGGGCCGTTCCCCCATAGTGAGGACTGACCATCCGACTATGCGGTAACAATAAGTCTAGTAAGCCACAAATGGACCTAAGAGGTCATTAGGCCAAGAAAGAAGAAGAAGACCTAAGAGGTCTTTAGGCCAAGAAATCATAACCACACTTGATGGCCAGAAACTGTGAGAAAAAATTAAGTTTTCTACGTTCTAGGCTATTCGGTTTATCAAAATGTTTTGAGACAGCATATCACATTATTTAAATTCAGTTTAAACTACAGATTATTAAGCGAAACATAGACACACAGCAAAATATTAAAAATTAAACAAATACAACCCTTTCTAACTACTCATCTTATCTCATCTGTCTAATAACGGAACTACTCCTTTTCATTCCATTCGTTTGCTTTAATACTTATTTAATTAACTCCGTTCCCAGATGGCACCAGATACCGAACGATCGTATTTCGACACCTTGAACAGGCGTAATAATATATTCCACAACTTTCCCATACTGGACCCAGAAACAGTGTACTCTAGATTCGTAGCATCCGACACACCCACAGAAGCATGGCCAGAATGTGTAATGAGTAACATCGAAGAAAGAGTCGTTCCACCTGGCCGCATGAATGAATTTGTTTCACCAGGGGAAAAAGTTTACTATTCCGGAAATAATTATCCTACCGGTTGCCAACCGGCGCCATTGTTGAACCGAAAGGAAATACATTTACGTCCCCGGCATACACACAGCCGGACACCGCTAGAAGCAACCCAGCGCCTGGATGGTACAAACCGTAAACAATCGTGCTTCGCTATCGTCCCTCTCGCTGTTCACAGAATCAATATAGCTTCCGTGTATTGGAATGAAATTAAATTTCTTGCTACGGGGAGGGTTTTTTTTTGTGGGTTGCTTATTGCCACTTTAGCTTCCACGCAAATCTTCATAGCTCAATGACTTTATGGCGAGTGACAAGATAAATTGTCACAATGTGCGCTATCCTCCCGGTTCCAGCTGTCCAACTTCCGGGAAGCTGGTCGTGCGCTGGCAATGAAAAGCGTAACCATGTCCATCAGCAACCATTAATCATCGTATGTGACCGTGTTGATAAAAAGCAGCGCGCTTCAAATCACCGGCCAACGTAGCGTCGGGGCTACGTCCCACCCCCCAAACCCTGTGGACTTTCCCGTGCACAGGAAGTCAACTCATAACTCATTTACGGCAAGCTGCAGTTGTTAATCTCTACTCGGCGTATTTACTTTCGCCTGCACCGAAACATGTCTGTTTCGTAGGTACGTGTGCGTGTGTGTGTGTGTGTGTGTGTGTGTGTGTGTGTGTGTGTGTGTGGGGGGGGGGGGGGGGGAAGGATCCATTCTGTTGAGTTTGAATTTATGACTGTCGGATGCATCTATGTTCGATACACACCGAGAGCCTGCCGGAGAAACCGAACCGAAGCGATTTGTCTTCTGCTCTAAATGAACTTGATGAAAGCGCACTTTAATAAAGCTGCTACATTGTCTTCCGTGTGTTGCGAAAAGTTGACAGTGTATTTGAGTTGCCCGGATTCTTTTTCTTTTGGCTTCCTAGAATGGCAACGCTTTTGCTTCTTTGTTCTATGTCGCTTGTAATATTTCACTGCACAAATTCAGGATGGTTTGATGCACAGTATCAGAGTTGGAAAAATTATAACCCAAATGGTCCCAAAAGAAAAGGATTACCCTAATGTAGTGCTTAAGACAAAGAAAAACTATACTTTCCAGAAGTGGGTAGTAAATAGTCTCGAAAGGTCCCCTGATGAAATAAGTAACAACCTTTTAAGCACGAAGAAAAACAATAAGATCAAAACACTACAACTTTGCCTACGTGTAGTTTAGCAGCTAGAGAGTTGAATAGGATACAACGAACACCAGCATCTTCAAGGGAAGGAACTTGTGCATCAGGACTCGTGGGATTTGCAAATCACTTAACACAAATCCCGAACCCTTTTTCGGCAAACTTCGCTCGCTAGGGTGACTACCGTACCGATAAGGAAATTGATTAAAAGTTATCCCAAAGCAGGACAAGCACGAGGCTTTTGTTTTATGTTTTTCTCACTTTTGGGGCCAATCCTTCATCAACCAGGAACGTGTGTGGGTTGTAAGTAATATAAAAAAGGGTTTTAAGATGCGTCGTTTTTTATAAAATAGATACTAAAAAGGTACTCCTTAGCGACTTTTAAAAAGCACTCTTTTATTTAAATGTTGACAGCTGTCAAAACAATAACTGTCACATATCGTGCTAGTTGACGTTTCATTCATTCCAAAGCTATATCTCATCTGCTCGATTTCTTTCGTTCGTATTTATTTACTAATGGTGGCTAACCCGCAGCAAATATTGCAACTGAGCGTTAGAAAGTTTTGTTTTCCCCCCAAAAACCTTTCAAAAAGTTTCCCAACACCACTCTAGAGCACATGTACCGCAAACAGCAGTGCTCGGCTCGATGATAAATCCTAAACAACCAAATACACCCTTACGTTCTCGGTCGTTCTATCGCTCTCTCTCTCTCACTGTTGCTTGTATCCGGTCTATGAATTAGTGTCAAAAACTTTTCCACCAAATTACCAAACCCAGTTGTTCCGGTCATTTTCCACCTCATCGGTGGGTGGAAACAACAGTAGAACGAACGACACACAAAAAAAAACCAGTACAAAAAAACTGGCAAACAATTTCGCCTATTTGCTTTGTCAAAGCTTTACCAACAAAAATCCCCCCGAGGGTTACACAATGACAGAAAAGTTGAAGTCAAAAGTTGACTTACTTTGGGTATCGGAATCATCATCATACTGATCATCAACCTCATCGTCGGACGCCGGGTGTTGCGATTGGAAACGTGCGACGACCTGCGCCGGTCGTCGATCCTGCCTTCCCGCTGCACGTGAATGTGGATCTATAAATCGCGAAAGGACAAGACACGGTAGGCCTTCGATGCTTGTGCGGCTCGCTTGAAAGTTTCAACATTAATCGAAAAACTTTTTTAACCCCACGTGCAGGATTGTTTGGAAAGATGGCAGTGGATGTTGAGAGAGAGCTGAGCTTAATAAATATCTTAAGCGAAGATGGAATGAAATAAATTTCCAATCTCCAGTATCCGAACATAATCCTGATTCAGAAATATTTATTAGCAAGGTAGAAAGGGACAAAATCACTTCCATGTATGCAAACTATTTTGTAAATTTTAAGTTACACGATCAGAGGAGCAGAGGGCTTCCTTGCGTCGTAACCTCATTACAGCTAATTATTGCTCCAAGTATCTCTTAAAATTGACATACGAAACGTGATTGCATACTTTTAGGCGTTAAAGTTCGTAATACACACTCAAGCAATATCTACGATTCCAGCATCCATCCTTCAGGACCTATCAACAGCACGTGCTAAACCGAAAGATCAAACTTAATTGTTACTCTCAGCTCCAATTACCCGAGATGAAATACGCGCCAAAAGTAATGACCATTAAGGGAAAGCCCGGTGCCGCATAAAATAAACATGAACTAGCGTAACCGGGGGGTACGAAAAAAAAACTGTGTAAGATTTGTAATGGATGCCAAAATGGAAGATCGATTGATATGAGCGTTCGGTTTCGATGCAAAAAAAAAACTTTTTCTTTTGTACTAAAATAGCCTTACTAAAACTGCCATACCCAATCCGGCAGCAAGCCAGAACATGGGAAGTAAACTTTTTTTTTGGAACCATACAGTTCCACAGTCCCATGGTTGCCATTTATCCATGGTGAGGAACTGTTTTGGGAGTTTTTTTTTTGCTCCCCCGGATGGTTCTTTTATCCCACGATACGGTTCGCATTTTTATTAACACAACACCACCTTGCAAAGTTTCTCTGTTGTTGTTTAGTCCGTGTAGATCAGTTCGGGCATCCATTACGGCCGTTCCACGTAGTCCACGTTAGTCCACCGATCCGGCTGGCAACCATTTCGACACAAATGGATTTTCCATTCCATGCCCATGCCACTGTCCCAAAACGCGATACGAACAGACGCAACTAATCCCGTGGGCGTTTGACGATCGGCACCGTTCCGGGGTGTCGGCCGACCGGTGGGGTTAGGATTGATTGATTTCTAATACCACCGAACGCCACCGAGCTTACCACATCCGATTTCTGCTCTGCTTGCGTTCTCGGCGGAAAGCGGGTTCGCAACTTTTGCTTCTCTCATTTTCTCACACTTTGCCACCGTGGTACGGTGCTTCAAGCACACGTCTGGTTTTGTTTTGTATTCTGCCACATACAAAAACAAAAACAACAAAACCGAAAATAGGAAATACAGCAGACAAACAGAAAACGTGCAAGTTGCCAGAACAGAACAGCGCACACAGTGTAGCGTAACTTTTCGCGCGTCGCAACAATCGACGGAACGCACGCTCGGGGTTGGAAAGTTTTTTGTTTCGTTTGCCCGTGCAGAAATTTCTCCGACAGCGAAGCGATAGCGATGGCATCCGTCCGGATTTGCCTACCCTGGTACCGCTATTGACATCGTTTTTCGCGTACCGGGTCCAATTCGCGCAACCCTGGATAAAGCTGTAGTGATGTAATGTAACGAGAAATAAATTCAATTTCATCCACCAGAGCTTTCATCGCCAGATGCTTCAGCACCAGGCCGCCGACTACAGTGGTACAGTTTTGTTGGGCTTGTAGCCGAAAAACTAATGCACACAAATACAAATATATACACACATACACAGAGAGAGAGACAGACTACCACTACAACACCAAAAGGCACGTGATTGTAGCGTCGACGACAACGAACGAGCTATCGCGCGCGCCAAAAAAGCCTTCTTTCGCGCTAGCACCAACCATTCGCCAATGGCACAATGGTACATCGGGAAATTTAACATTCTGACAACCCATCTAAATCACGGCCCCGAAAGTTGCTCGCTTTTCGCCACCAATTACCATCATTTGCCGCTGTTTCTCGGATGAGCCCCAGGACCCTGCAGACAGACTTCGATACAGGAGACCCGCTGGGAAGCTGCACGAATCTCTGCACAACCCCCACCCCCGGGCGCAGAAGATAGATGGCAGAGCACTAGTACGGGATGGGTTCCATTGTGTGTTACGGAGGGAGAGGTTTGTATCCTTTTGTGTTTTACTTACACCCTTTCCTTTTGCTTTACGTTCTTCTACCGGTCGTCTGTGCGTGGTAGCTTTCAGGTAGCGTCGCGTAACCTGGCACGGTAGCTTAGCATGCCGATGGGCTCAAATTAGCCTCTAAATTGCACCAAGGTTAAGATAATTGACCTTTCAACGTTCGGCAAGTGGTGCTCGACGATGAACGATATTGTGCCCAGTTTTGTTATAGTTCCATGCCTTTACCGTGGACCATGTTCGTTTTGTTCGATGTTTTTTTGTTGTGTGTTTTGCTTTATCTTTATTGTTGGTTTAATGCGAATGGGAAATATGAGCAACCCGTAGCATATTGCGAATGAAAGATTTATTGGGAAACACATTATTCAATGTTGTGAAATTATTTGTAGAAGCAATATTTACTATTAATTACGCCACCTGACCGTTTAGTAAGGCGTAAAGAGGAAATAGATATTATAAATAATTAAAGCACCTATTTAAAACTTCTATAATCTCAAAATTAGTATAATAAATCACTTGCAGTTCTACCAATTGAATAATAAACAAAAACAATTAAATTTAATAACAAAACGCCCAAAAGTATGCAATATTTTGTTCTCCAAGGACTTACTTACTTACTTACTTATCAGGCGCTACAACCGCTTCGCGGTCTTGGCCTGCAGCAACAATCCTCGATACCGCTCACGGTTTAGCGCCGTCGTCTGCCAGTCCAATATCCCGGCCGTTCTGGCGGACGCATCTACGCCATCACTCCATCTCAGTTTGGGCCTACCACGCCTCCTCTGTCCATGTGGACGGCCTAAAAGGACTTTACGGGCTGGGTCGTCCGGTGCCATTCTCATGACATGGCCAGCCCACCGGAGCCTGGCGAGCCTAATTCGCTGCACGATGGTAAGATCACCGTACAGCTCATAGAGCTCGTCGTTGTAGCGGCTCCTCCATTGTCCTTCCACACATACGGGGCCAAAAATCCTTCTGAGCATCTTCCTCTCGAACGCGGCTAAGAGGGTTTCGTCAGTTTTGGACAAGGTCCATGTCTCAGAGGCGTATGTGAGTACTGGGACTATAAAGGTTTTGTACAGTCCCAGCTTCGTCCGTCGCGACAGGTATTTTGAGTGGAGAAGTTTCCTCAGACTGTAGTATGACCGGTTGGCAGCCAGCACCCTTGCGCGCAATTCAACTTCTATGTTGTTATCGGTGCTGACTTTTGACCCCAGATTCTCCAAGGACGTTAAATGTAAAAGAGTATTCTGGTGGTTGAAGCGATCAAAAACCGTTAACAATTAAGCAACAAAACGTAAAAACAAAATGTCACACTTCTTTCTCGCCTAATTTAACAAACCGTAAAAGCCTCTACAAAAGTGCAAATCAATAAAATCCTACAACAATACAATTATTCCAATTTCATTCCGAACAAGCAAAACCTAGTCCCATCGTTAATTTTATTCTGTCCCTTTTCCGGTCACCTTTCGGAACTTTGAAATCGTTTTTAAAAGACATTCGAACATCGGTTCATCGTCCATTTTACCCTTCCGAACAGTGAAAAAAACAAACGTCCGTTTTCAAAGCACATTAGCATAAGCATTTCGATTCACCCAGTTCCGGAAAGTAACATAAAAATGACAAAAACAAACGCGCGCTTTTCGCGTACCGAAATCGAAATGATTGTCTTTTCGCATTGTTAAACCCCTTGATGCTGAAGTCCTCAGTAAGGGGCCCGACCGTGTACCGGAGTCTTCATTACCGGATTTAATGAGCAGGTAAGCGATACTTTACGACACGATCCCACCGCGTCGATTTTCCCCAAAAACTTGACGTACTTCCCGTTTGGTTCGTTGGAGGAAATCCGCTGGTGAAAATTAAATTAGCTACGCTCGAACGAACCGCCGGAAGGTGCGCACAGCCCGCCGGTTTACGCGAGCCTAATTTGACGCGTGTAACCCAAACGATCGGAGCGCTTTGCTACGAACGCTGGCGGGATGATAAAATATGGCCACTTCGTACGGTCGGCCTGGGAAGACGTATCCGACTCCAGAAGGTGCTGGTGGCTGTCGATCTTTTCCCTAACTTTATCGAGACCCAATTTACGTTTTTAATTAACTCGCCCACCGTTACGTGGCTCATCGGGGGGTTTTGTTCCGTCTGGACTTGCTTCCCTCCGTGTCGGCTTTTTTGTCGTGCCGAAGGGTTTGGGTTTACTTGAAAACGGTTGGAATAATGGTGCGCTGATTTTCCAATTTGCCAGTGACCACGGCCGGTACGATGTTTGGCAAATCAAAGCATTTGTTTTATTTGTTTGGGTTTTTTTTTGGTATTGTAATTGCTTTGTGATGGTGTTTGCGTTTCGTTTGATTTGATGTAGTAATTCCCATAGCTTGTTATATTAAAATAACTGTTTTCATCTTTACTTTTTCTTGCAGTTCATAATCAGTATTATTTATTCGCTTTTCATTCGTTTTTTTCTGCATCCTTTGTATACGATCGATCGCTATCAAGCATCACGTTTCTTCGCAACAATCAAAGTATCGCCCTTTGGCGTGACAGTAATGGTGATATTATTTTCCCCTCGACGCGTTTGATGATCATCATCCGTTCAATCTGTCGCCAGCTGTTTCCCACACGTGGCGTAAGCGTTTGGTTAAGTCCCATGACCAAAATATATGCGATTTTTTGATGGTACGCGTGATAGCTGTTTCGAAAATAAATATAAAAAAAGCTGCTCATAAGAATGCGAAATGTCCCATGAAGAATGTGTGGTCAAACACAGCCATCGCCGTCAACTCCTGTCAAGCTGTCAATATGCTGCGTTTGATGACAGCAGTTTATGGTAAGTTCGATTTGATTCGCCCCGTTGGTTTGCATATGGGCATAAACTTCAAATGGTACAAGCCTATAAATAATATGACATGAAAGCAAAGGGTACAAAAACATATTTTTCTTAGTTTTTTTTTCGAAACAGAAATTTGATTATGTTTATGTTCCTTTCTTTTATTATGTTTCGCGAGTCATTTCCGTGGGATTTTCATATTTGGCTTTTCCATAAAAAAAAATGTGTTCAATAAAATATCACAAAACTGATGCCATACCCGTTTCTTTGAGATAAACATTAGTTTTTATAGTTTTTCTATTAAATATGTTTCATATTCATCGTTCAGACCAGATTTTTTTCAGAAATAGAATTCCTTTTATGTAAGAAAAACATACTTAGCTTTTTACTAACAACTTCAATGACTCGATTGGGACTTGTTTCAGTTGTTCATTAAAGAAGCATTTATTTATTAAACTAGTAATTATACAATGGTTTGTTGTTTGATATAGGGATTCCAAATTGAAGAATGAATTTACCAATTTTACAACGAATTACGCCGGTCTGATTGTTGATTAAGAACATTTGAACATAACTTTGACTAAATGATCATCTCAATCATTGTAGGAAAACGATAAATAGTTTAAAAAATACTTGTTCCAATAAAATTTTCTTACTAACTGTTCTTACTGTCGGACTTCTTTGTAATCGGTGTAATCAATCAAGTATAGTTAGTTTTCGATAAAAATATTAACACCGATGGTATACCAAATTAGTTTTAATTCTGCATAAAGCAAAATAAACCATAACGGCTAAAGTTGCTAACAAATGTAGCATTATTATGATAAAAGTGCGTCCTCTTATCAACATCTCATACACACCCAATGGTAGCAAACAGAAGCAATGCCGTAAATCAGTTATCCTATCGTCCCGCCAGCTGGCAGCATAATGCCTTGAACCCGGTCGTACCGATTTCGTTAATCAGGCGCCAACAAAGTAATAATCCGCCGACCATAACTCATGTCAATCCGTTCACTAATTTATAATTCACCCGTTCGGTTTTCGTGCGCCGAAACAGTCAAAACAGTTGATAATGTTCAATGTGCTGTGCAGCATCAGCATCTGCTCGCAGCTGGATTCATAATTAGCGGCGGCCCGTACATGAGCGTTCGCATTGATAGACTCCCGTGCAGTTCGGTACGATCACCATTTCTTAAAGGTTCATACCTTCGAAGCTCTGTGCACTGGGCAAGCTTAACGGACGACTCCCCCACTAGCGAAAGGTAATGAGCTCTGACTAATGTATTTACATCGACCACATTCATCACACCGTCGGTGCCATGAATCAACGTGATTAATGCATTTGGCGAATGTATGCCTCAAATATATCCCCCCCCCCATCGGTGAATTATGCTGCTCGTGGGTTTGGAGTGTTGTTGGTTTTTTTTAACCAAAGCTCCGTAAGCACAGGGAATGCGAAAAAGTGCTGCACTGGGAGTTTGAGAGTTGAGAAAAGTGATGTAAAATGAGGAAGGAAGGAAAAACACATCCGGATAGCTTAATGCTTCAGCATAAGTAAACAAACCGGCATCATTTTCGGGGAAGTGCTAAGTTGGAGGTGAAACTGTGCCGATCACAGAACCACCTAATAAAACATTTCGTTTCCGGTTCCGGCGCATTTGTCGAACATTAGGGCAAGACAATGGGTGAGTATTTGTCATTCGCAATTCACCAATCGGAGTGATTTGCTGTAAATAAATGTTTGAAATTGATATCATCAGGCGTAAAGAGTATCCAATTTGTATCAGGATTTGTATTCGGTTGTTAGTTAATGTGATGCGAGTCTCGATTAGTTAAAGGTATGAACGGCAGACTGAAGACAATCAATCAAAATAGAAAACTTTCCAACAAATAGGTGCAGTCACAAACGAAATGAAGAGATAACGGATCCTTTCAACAGAAATATATGCTTTTGAAGATAAGTCTTCTTCTTTCATGGCCTAACGACCTCTTAAGGTCATGCCTGCCATTTCTGGCTTACTAGACTAATTGATACCGCATAGTTGGTTAGTCAATCCTCACTATGGGGGAACGGCCCAGATGAGACTTGAACCCCGGTCCTGCCGTGTGAAGACCGGCGCCGCTGTCGCATCACCACCGGGCCGCCCTAAGATAAGTCACAAATAGCCTTGAAGATAAGTATACAAAATTAAATTGAATAAGCAAAAACATAAGTGTTAATTTTTCTTCCGATATGATTTATAGAACACTTTTTTTTTTTGAGAGAAATAAGAATCTCATATATTCTTCAATTCTGCACCAGATTTGAAGTTATGTTGAGTTTCTTTAGCAAGTCAAAGAAGGAAAAGAGTAAGTGTTCATCAAATTTAATACTTGTAACATTTGTGTACATTTCTACAAGATATTCTATAAAAAGTAAAATAAATTATAGCTGATTCAATCTTGCAGTATAGTTCCACAATAATATTTTCCTCGAGCTTCTGCAAGCTTTTTCGTTTCTTTTCCTCGTCACAAAATGTACGATGACATAAAAAATAAAAACGATGACATTCATTGCTCAGCCAGCCTTATATCTTTACTCCACTTCCAGCTTCATTCTGCTCCACGCACAAGGTCGTACAGAGTCCATCCTTATACACATACCGCCAATAACGCACAGACACGCATTGATCCATCCGACATTGGTAAAGCCATATGACGATGCAACATTGAAACACGACTTTATATCTTTACTCCACTTCCAGCTTCATTCTGCTCCACGCACAAGGTCGTACAGAGTCCATCCTTATACACATACCGCCAATAACGCACAGACACGCATTGATCCATCCGACATTGGTAAAGCCATATGACGATGCAACATTGAAACACGACTTTTATATCCTCACGTATGGTTTTTCCCAAGCGAACTTCTTACGGAGATAATCTCTCACACAAAGCTACAAAATTCCCAAACGTCTCCGACGCACCAGTTGGCCATGGGGCCTATCAAGCGAACAGCAACAGCACTGTTACCAAAACGGCAAGGCCAAGGTTTTGCTTCGTGAAAGGATTGCTTTCACACCGCAAGATACGGAGTATCCCTTAGGCGTCCTCGCTGGTCACAGTGGCCATCGGTTGGACACTGCGATTGGATTTGCCATCACGATACGCACACGAAACCCCGAAAAATCTCATCGACTTCTCGGTAAGTCGATCGAGAAAGTGACTTTTTATCTGGCCGAACGCCTTCCCCATTGCCGGAACGCCTTCGGGCCGTAGATTATTCACCGTCATAAATCACAGATCCAGTTCAGCTGCCATTCTTGTATCGTTGCGGCGTTGGGCGTTGTGTATTGGGCGGCAGTATCTTCATCTAGACCGGTACCGGTTTTCTCGCCAGCAGACACAACAGACACCCAGTTTGCCAGTTTTGCACGAACATTAAATCCGGCAAAAGACGCTGGATTATCACATCGTAACACAATAAAGATTGTGCTGTATGCTGCCGGGGCCACAGAGCTAGTGCTATGCGCCCGGGATGAAATGTGGCCCTGTGTTAAGAACGGTGCCATTGGTGAATTTGGCAGTGTGGTGTGTTGGCTGCAAACTTGCTGCCAGTGAATGAAGCAACAGTCGCCTATTGGGATGGGAACCGAAGAACAAACTATGAAAGCTACCATCGTTGCTATAGTTTTAGACGAGCTGCATCGATAAGCGATGAATAAAGGAACTCAGTGGTAGAGAAGGCAATTGCTTCACATCAGGATCACAACATTCAACGCACAAAGGCTTGCAATTGTTTCATACATTAGCTGACTTTAGTTTCTGCCAGCACCGGCTTGGTTGTTATGCATTTGCCGCCTTCCCCATTGCCGGAACGCCTTCGGGCCGTAGATTATTCACCGTCATAAATCACAGATCCAGTTCAGCTGCCATTCTTGTATCGTTGCGGCGTTGGGCGTTGTGTATTGGGCGGCAGTATCTTCATCTAGACCGGTACCGGTTTTCTCGCCAGCAGACACAACAGACACCCAGTTTGCCAGTTTTGCACGAACATTAAATCCGGCAAAAGACGCTGGATTATCACATCGTAACACAATAAAGATTGTGCTGTATGCTGCCGGGGCCACAGAGCTAGTGCTATGCGCCCGGGATGAAATGTGGCCCTGTGTTAAGAACGGTGCCATTGGTGAATTTGGCAGTGTGGTGTGTTGGCTGCAAACTTGCTGCCAGTGAATGAAGCAACAGTCGCCTATTGGGATGGGAACCGAAGAACAAACTATGAAAGCTACCATCGTTGCTATAGTTTTAGACGAGCTGCATCGATAAGCGATGAATAAAGGAACTCAGTGGTAGAGAAGGCAATTGCTTCACATCAGGATCACAACATTCAACGCACAAAGGCTTGCAATTGTTTCATACATTAGCTGACTTTAGTTTCTGCCAGCACCGGCTTGGTTGTTATGCATTTGCCGCCTTCCCCATTGCCGGAACGCCTTCGGGCCGTAGATTATTCACCGTCATAAATCACAGATCCAGTTCAGCTGCCATTCTTGTATCGTTGCGGCGTTGGGCGTTGTGTATTGGGCGGCAGTATCTTCATCTAGACCGGTACCGGTTTTCTCGCCAGCAGACACAACAGACACCCAGTTTGCCAGTTTTGCACGAACATTAAATCCGGCAAAAGACGCTGGATTATCACATCGTAACACAATAAAGATTGTGCTGTATGCTGCCGGGGCCACAGAGCTAGTGCTATGCGCCCGGGATGAAATGTGGCCCTGTGTTAAGAACGGTGCCATTGGTGAATTTGGCAGTGTGGTGTGTTGGCTGCAAACTTGCTGCCAGTGAATGAAGCAACAGTCGCCTATTGGGATGGGAACCGAAGAACAAACTATGAAAGCTACCATCGTTGCTATAGTTTTAGACGAGCTGCATCGATAAGCGATGAATAAAGGAACTCAGTGGTAGAGAAGGCAATTGCTTCACATCAGGATCACAACATTCAACGCACAAAGGCTTGCAATTGTTTCATACATTACCATAGTGAGGCTTTCATTATATATTCCACTAAGGGAAGTTAGTTAGTCACTCATTAATGCGACGAAAAGTGAGGTTCTTCTTTCTTGGCCTAACGACCTCTTAAGGTCATGCCTGCCATTTCTGGCTTACTAGACTAATTGATACCGCATAGTTGGTTAGTCAATCCTCACTATGGGGGAACGGCCCAGATGAGACTTGAACCCCGGTCCTGCCGTGTGAAGACCGGCTTCGCTGTCGCATCACCACCAGGCCGCCCCAATACAAGTACACAATGGTTTTAAATTACTATTTTAAATTACTATTAAAATAAAAATACACCCATCTTAAAAATCATCGTTTAAAACCCATATCTTCAGTTTCAAGTAATTTCGTTTAAAAACAGTAATCCTAAGTAGCTAAGTAATAGGATATGTTCAGAATATAGGAAAATATGAGAATTGTATTTAAAACCTTATTTTCTTTGTTGTACAACGGATTAAAAAAGGAAAACCTTCCTTTTATTTTAATGACTAGTAAAACGCCAGCCTATTTTAAAATTTTCCTGGTTAATTTCCATATTGTCATGCAAGGTCAGCCTACAGCTTGCCAAACATACCCCAATGAAAGGCATGCACGTATTCACGCCCTACTCCATGCCTAGCATATTTAAGGCCTCATACTCAACCCAAACACCAACAGTCAATCGCCAACCACAGCTCAATCTACATCCAACCAACCAACCAACCAAAGAACCTTCCCAAAATGATGAAGATCACCATTGCCGCCCTCGCCCTTCTGGCCGTCGCCGTTGCAGCTTACGAGCACGAGGACTACCATTCGCATCCCAGCTACAAGTTCGAGTATGGAGTAAAGGATCCTCACACCGGAGACCACAAGAGCCAGTGGGAACATCGCGATGGCGATGTCGTCAAGGGAGCCTACACTCTGCATGAAGCCGATGGAACTGAGCGAGTGGTCGAGTACTCGTCCGACAAGCACAATGGATTCCAGGCTCATGTGAAGCGAGTGGGTCATGCCCATCACCCGGAAGTCTACGGACACCATGATACTGGACACTCGTACGGTGGACACGGTCATGGACATGCCAGCAGCTACGCCAACGGTAATCTGTTCCAACATCATCATTGAAGATGTTGTGCGATCGATATGAATGTGTTCCTGTTATTGTTAAAATAAATAAATTGAAATCATTGAAACTTAACAATATTGCAACTAAGATTTTGTTTTTCAACACATTTTGCATATCTGTTGTTATTAATACATGGAAGATTCATGTTTTATTTTTCTAGTGCAATTGTGTAATGGTGCAGTAGTATCGCATTTTACTTCAATGATACGTAAAAATACAAATTCTTAGGCTGGCACGTAGCCGATGAATTGAATGAATGAATAGGAGTAATTATTATTGCCTACTAGTAATCAGTAATAATATTTTTCTAGAAACAAAAGTTATTAACAAAAATGAAAGACGCAAATCTTCGGAAAATATGTAGTCAAACAAAAAAGATCTTTGAAATGTACATGTATTTAATATGAAAATCTATATGAATACCTGCTTGATTGGAAGTCGTGGGTCTGGTAAAAATTAAATATTTATTATAAATCAAATTTTAACAATATCAAAAAATGTACATGTTATGAAAATGAATGAAAAGACATTCGAGTATTGTACTTTTAAATGTGCTCAGAATGCGATTTTTGCTTATTTCTTCCCCAATATTTTAAGTAATGTTATTTAACACTCGTTTATGACACCTACAACATTGTTGTCACTCATTTACTAGGATTATCACTCGATATCGATATCAAATGGTTTCAGTTACTTTCGTTTCTATTTGATTGATATTATTTGCATTATCAATTTCGGATTTTCTTCTAATCTATAGTTGACTCCGATATACTGTTTTGTTCTTTGAGCTTTCCTTATATTTTTTTTCGATCCCATATATACAAAGTAATTGTGATAAATAAGTTAAGGGAGTTCAGAGTCTTCGGTTCTTTCTTACTTACGTGTAGAACACACGGAGTTCTTGTTACGACTGAGACCGAGCCACGATGCCACACACCGGTGTCGTGTGACGCGCTGTGTGAGATATATTTTGACCTGTGTTAACTAAGGCAATCATACACAAAACAACTTATATAATATTGAAATATTTAAGATAATTGTGCCTAAAGCACTTCTAAGAACAAAAGCACTATGCAGCACAGATTTATAATCTTCTCTAATACCGCAGAAATTCTGTCAATGCATAAGGAAACGAAAGATTCTAAAGAATGGATTTCACTTATGTGTCGTACATTTCTTTCCGTTTTCATGCCCACATGCAAGGCCAGCTTATATCTTGCCAAACATAACCCAATGAAAGGCATGCACGCATTCACGCCCTACTCCATGCCGAGCATATTTAAGGCCTCATACTCAACCCAAACACCAACAGTCAATCGCCAACCACAGCTCAATCTACATCCAACAAACCAACCAACCAAAGAACATTCCCAAAATGATGAAGATCACCATTGCCGCCCTCGCCCTTCTGGCCGTTGCTGTTGCAGCTTACGAGCATGAGGACTACCATTCGCATCCCAGCTATAAGTTCGAGTATGGAGTAAAGGATCCTCACACCGGAGACCACAAGAGCCAGTGGGAACATCGGGATGGAGATGTCGTCAAGGGAGCTTACACTCTGCATGAAGCCGACGGAACCGAGCGAGTGGTCGAGTACTCGTCCGACAAGCACAACGGATTCCAGGCTCATGTGAAGCGTGTGGGTCATGCTCATCACCCGGAAGTCTACGGACACCATGAGGGAGGACACTCGTATGGTGGACACGGTCATGGACATGCCAGCAGCTACGCCAACGGCAACCTGTTCCAGCATCATCATTGAGCAGTAAATGATACGAACTTATTGAAATTGCTGTAAATAGGAAAGGAATAAAGATTTCGAATTTTATAAATTGGACATAAGTGTTTTAGTTACGTTTTAATACCTAGTTGTATTATGATTGATTTCTCTGGTTAAGTTTTAAAAATCTTGAAATTGAACATTTAGCTTCAGTGTATCTATCAGTGTATATGTTTTTGTTTTGTTGTTAGTTTTTGACAAAATGCTTTCTTTATTTTCCATAAGGACAGCTTTACGCTGTATTGTCACCACCGCGTGTGATAATTAAATATAATTCTTTAGAATAACAAGGCTATTCCTGCTTCTTATTTGACTTAACCCGGGTATGCTCGGTTACAAAATGCTTTTTATTTGTGATATAAACTTAACGTGGTACTTTTTATAAACAGCCAACTATTTTTGTGTATTGTGTCTTATGTTCTATGCAGATCTTTGAGAGGGATGCGAATATTTTTGTAGACAAAGTCACAGTGTGGTTTTGAATAATATCCAACGCTTAGTTAGGTATGAGTATCAACATTAGTTTAGCAAACAATACAATGTGAACGATGTTTGCAAAAAATCATAGCGAATATTTTAGTAAAATGAATTGTTATGCACGTTCGCACCTAGGCAATATTTTCGTTCGCTATATTTAATTTAATTCAATTGAAACACCATAGTCAATATGCAGTGATGTTCATGACGTGCTTCTTAGTCTGAAGTTTTGAATAATAAATAAAGAGAATAATCAACAATAAGCGCATCATTTTTTATAAAACAGAACATGAATTAAATGATAATGAGTATGATATAATTAGACTAATTTTCATGAATATTTGAAAAAAATGACATTCTTGACAAATATTTGAATAATTAACAAGAGTTATTGGTAGGTATAATACCATATTGTAAAAATTAAATAACTAAAACCAAGCACAACATTCTCGTTTTTTGGTGCTTACGTTAATCTATTGTGCAGAAATATTCTACCCACACACTACAAACACATGGTTGAATCATTGCTTTAGTGTAGTAAAATTGCGTGTAAAGTTGCTTTACAATTGACGAAACTCAACAGTTACAGTTGATTCAAGATACGTGCAAGGGTAGCGCTTAAAGGTGTGCAAACCAATAAATGATCCCATGCTGAAACGCGGAATGAAAATCAGAAAGTGAGCGCTAGCAATGGTGCTGCAGAAAAAGAGTTGGCCAGCTACCAACACCAGCAGCCCGTAGGCACGCGTGGTTTTTGGTTGATTTCGTGTTAATTCTATGCAAGGCTGTGCGTAGTGCATTGCGTCACGGAACAGGTGGTTTAGTAAGAGTGACCAAGTTTCGTGAGAGCCGTGGGTGGTATTTAAGAACTGCTAACTTCACTAAACGGCAACAGTTCGTTGGCGCAGCTTAGACCTAACAGTTACATTCTTTGTTAAACGTTCAGCAACAATAATCGAAAAGATGATGAAGATCACCATTGCTGCCCTCGTCCTTCTGGCCGTCGCCGTTGCAGCTTACGAGCACGAGGACTACCATTCGCATCCCAGCTACAAGTTCGAGTATGGAGTAAAGGATCCTCACACCGGAGACCACAAGAGCCAGTGGGAACATCGGGATGGAGATGTCGTCAAGGGAGCCTACACTCTGCATGAAGCCGACGGAACTGAGCGTGTTGTGGAGTACTCGTCCGACAAGCACAACGGATTCCAGGCTCATGTGAAGCGAGTGGGTCATGCCCATCACCCGGAAGTCTATGGACACCATGAGGCTGGACACTCGTACGGTGGACACGGTCATGGACATGCCAGCAGCTACGCCAACGGCAACCTGTATCAGCATCATCATTGAGAAACAACTGTGTTCAAAAATGTGAAAGTTCCTAGATTTTTGACTTGATGAAAATACAAGCAATTTGTAATATATCTATTGGTGTATTTCTTTGTTATACTTGAATTCGCTCGGTTTTTAAAGTAAATTTTCATCATTAATATTGCACGATCTTTTTTTTACATGTGGGATGGCCCTGCCGTATTGCTTACGGTCTTTTTGTACTTTTATCAATTTTTATTTTTATATTTGAGAATTCTTCGTTCTCCTAATTTAATTGTACAATTATGATGTATTTATATTTGTTAAGGATTTTTCTTTTGGCCTTTTATTATTACTACTTTTTTTTGCAACAATTACAATGAATTATCTAATGTTATACTTGAAATTTCCGGATTCCTCAAATTGCTTATACCAAGAGCAGAATGGTTACGAAAGGACGAAAGGAACGATCCGAAAAAAATTCGATATCTTTATCAGCGTTTTACTAATAATAGTTTGAAACTATGATGATCTTTAATTTTGAATAATAATCACCTTCAGTTATTATTTATTTATTTATTTTCCATTATGACGGCTGGAAACCGTATTTTCAATCACCTTCAGTTGTTTCAGCGATTTATTTTAAATAAAGATTATTAAATACTTTGTTTTCCATAAGTTTTACCAGATCGAGCTGCAAAGAGTTTAATGAAGGTGATTAGAAGTGTTATTTTTATAAGTTAGAATGGAAGAAAAATCAATAATAGCGATACGGCCAGGCCGTTCCATGTGAATAAAAAAAAATCAGTAACAAAAGGCACGACTTCTTACTGCAGCATTTGCTGGTTTAAAATATCTTCAAATACAATCAACCGGTTATTTAAGTAATTTATTATAGTTAACATATTTTACAGCTTGTGAAAGTCTTATGCTTGAAATCCCAAAATAAATAATAAACCATTTTATTATAGAAGGTTGGCTTTCAGTGACTATTTAAACTACCATTGTTAAATTCAATCAATCGATGGTTGTTTTATTTCACCGTTTTTTTAAGGATTCGACAAGTGAAGTCAAATATGTAAATATCACATCCTTCAACGCTTTATTTTATCATTTGAAAATATTTTCAAGTACACTTCTTTCTTCTTTCTTGGCCTAACGACCTCTTGGTCATGCCTGCCATTTCTGGCTTACTAGACTAATTGATACCGCATAGTTGGTTAGTCAATCCTCACTATGGGGGAACGGCCCAGATGAGACTTGAACCCCGGTCCTGCCGTGTGAAGACCGGCGCCGCTGTCGCATCACCACCGGGCCGCCCTAAGATAAGTCACAAATAGCCTTGAAGATAAGTATACAAAATTAAATTGAATAAGCAAAAACATAAGTGTTAATTTTTCTTCCGATATGATTTATAGAACACTTTTTTTTTTTGAGAGAAATAAGAATCTCATATATTCTTCAATTCTGCACCAGATTTGAAGTTATGTTGAGTTTCTTTAGCAAGTCAAAGAAGGAAAAGAGTAAGTGCTAATCAAATTTAATACTTGTAACATTTGTATACATTTCAATAAGCTATTCTATAAAAAGTAAAATAAATTATAGCTGATTCAATCTTGCAGTATACTTCCACAATAATATTTTCCTGGAGCTTCTGCAAGCTTTTTCATTTCTTTTCCTCGTCACAAAATGTACGATGACATAAAAAATAAAAACGATGACATTCATTGCTCAGCCAGCCTTATATCTTTACTCCACTTCCAGCTTCATTCTGCTCCACGCACAAGGTCGTACAGAGTCCATCCTTATACACATACCGCCAAAAACGCACAGACACGCATTGATCCATCCGACATTGGTAAAGCCATATGACGATGCAACATTGAAACACGACTTTTATATCCTCACGTATGGTTTTTCCCAAGCCAACTTCTTACGGAGATAATCTCTCACACAAAGCTACAAAATTCCCAAACGTCTCCGACGCACCAGTTGGCCATGGGGCCTATCAAGCGAACAGCAACAGCACTGTTACCAAAACGGCAAGGCCAAGGTTTTGCTTCGTGAAAGGATTGCTTTCACACCGCAAGATACGGAGTATCCCTTAGGCGTCCTCGCTGGTCACAGTGGCCATCGGTTGGACACTGCGATTGGATTTGCCATCACGATACACACACGAAACCCCGAAAAATCTCATCGACTTCTCGGTAAGTCGATCGAGAAAGTGACTTTTTATCTGGCCGAACGCCTTCCCCATTGCCGGAACGCCTTCGGGCCGTAGATTATTCACCGTCATAAATCACAGATCCAGTTCAGCTGCCATTCTTGTATCGTTGCGGCGTTGGGCGTTGTGTATTGGGCGGCAGTATCTTCATCTAGACCGGTACCGGTTTTCTCGCCGGCAGACACAACAGACACCCAGTTTGCCAGTTTTGCACGAACATTAAATCCGGCAAAAGACGCTGGATTATCACATCGTAACACAATAAAGATTGTGCTGTATGCTGCCGGGGCCACAGAGCTAGTGCTATGCGCCCGGGATGAAATGTGGCCCTGTGTTAAGAACGGTGCCATTGGTGAATTTGGCAGTGTGGTGTGTTGGCTGCAAACTTGCTGCCAGTGAATGAAGCAACAGTCGCCTATTGGGATGGGAACCGAAGAACAAACTATGAAAGCTACCATCGTTGCTATAGTTTTAGACGAGCTGCATCGATAAGCGATGAATAAAGGAACTCAGTGGTAGAGAAGGCAATTGCTTCACATCAGGATCACAACATTCAACGCACAAAGACTTGCAATTGTTTCATACATTAGCTGACTTTAGTTTCTGCCAGCATCGGCTTGGTTGTTATGCATTTGCTTCGAGCACCAAACATCCTGCAATACGTTGAAGGGTACTTTAAAACTTTCAAACGAATTGTATAATTTGTCGCCCGTTGAATGTTAAACTTTGATTGCTGTAGAAAACTTCCAAATGGATTTTCATCTTCTATTTTAATTCCCGGAAGATATGAGCTTGGATCGTCTGGAGTTGTAGCATCGATGCGAAGTTCTTATTCCCTTTTATCGACTCTCCGACATACGGATTGTCTTAGGATTGTCAATTCACGGTAAAAGCTACGTGTTTCTTGTATTTTAATACGTGATTTTGGTGGAATGAAGTTAAATGCTGTCGCTGTTATTATCACAATTTGTCTCGCAAGGACTATTGATACATCTGTCATTCAGATGCTTTATATTGGATAGTGAATGGCGTTCAATAGAGTAAGGTTTGCTCTGTGCATACACATACAATAGTAAATTGTTTTTTTTTTTAACATATTACCATATAAACCTGGGAAAAATAAGTTGATTGAATGAAACAATTCTACAAATTGTACAAACAAGCATAAATACAATAAATAATATCTATGATTCTAGATGGTGTAACTAAATATAGTATTCGGATCATTGCAAAGGAACATTTTCTGCTTGTAAGCCAAGCTTGATAGTAGCTTTTTGGCTTACTATCCAGTTATGTCTTTCAACACGCAGTCAACGTCAAAGTCGTGATCATCTAAATCTTCGCCATTATTAGTCTATACTAGAAGGTAATGTCTCTGGTTTTCACACATCAAATCTCATCTACACCATCATCCTGTATTCAAGACTGACTATCCAGCTACGAATTTGTGGCTTATCGTGTTCAAAAGTTGTTGTAAATTTCGAAATATTGATTCCCATCGTGCAGTAGGTTGCTGGACTCTCGATCACTCCATCTTATCTACCATGTGCAACAAAACTGTCTATGAAGTAACTTCTGTCCGGTGAGATGTCGCACCAAGACCACTTGAGCCACACTGCACTTGACCAACAAATCGACATCGTCTACTGTGGTCAAAGAGGTGGCGGCAAATGTGTTGCAAACCTTTCCATTTCACAATTTCACCATCATGCGAAAATGTGGTATCAGTTCCAAATTTCGCCATCCTGCCCGTCTAACGGCGCTCTCGAGAGTTTCACTGAAATAAAACAGATAAATGCAAAGTCTCGCCAGTTAAGAAGCTACTTTTGGCGTCGGGTTTTGTTGCCAGGCATGAAATAAATTTATCATTCACCAACGAAACAGAACGCCGAATCCCACACAGACGCTTTTGATGTGACGTTGGCACAAGTTCACAGTGGACCATCGTTCGGTGAAGCTCTCTGTGTTCTGTGGAACGAGGGTCGAGGTTAGGGCAGCCTGGAATGCCATCCAAGAGCTTCTCTAAATGCTTTATTCACTGCAAACTGCTGCTTGACAACCTGCCACACTTGACCCACACTTAAGGCAACGACCATTCAAGTGCTGCTAAACGCGTTCGGTAAGCCAAATCGCAAAGAGCCAAACGATTTCTTCTACCGTTGGAAAACACCTGGAGGGGACACTGTTGCTTGACTTCTGGGTTGTGACGGTTTTTTTTTTGTTGGTTTTCTTGTTCACTCCAAGACCAAGCTGGTAGAACCGCCCTCAGCTCACCCCTTAGCGCTTGAAAGCCGCCGGTAATCTCCCGATCGATTTGTCATCATTTTCCCACTGGAGATGCGCACTTGTGCGAAGTCGTGGAAGGTGCAAGTAAGGTAGGCGGGCGTTGAGCACACCATTTTGAAGAATTGGAAAAGTTTGTCTTTGACGATGATGGTGGTGATGCCTTCACGGCCACGTGCACACTACCATTGCGCTGTGCTGGACATTTTGCCTACTGAGCGTTCCACGCTGAATTTGGAAGTACGCTTTCGCTTCAGCTCTCTTTCGGGTGTTTCATCATTTTACTGGTGAAAATCCGGATTTTCACGGGTTTTGTAATGGGGGTACCCCGAGTGTACCGTTCGAAAGCACCAATTTGTCCTGCTTAGAAGCCAATCTCCACGTTTCCGCAATCCTGCACACATATTTTTGGGAGGAAGCACATTCCCAGGAAGCAGGGAATCAGTTTCGACTACTTTACTGGCGCACAGGAAATTGGTCGACTTTGGCGTTGGAAGCCTTCCGCGCGCGGATTACGTTGGAAATATCGTTTTCGGAAACCGTTCGTACACTTCACGTTCACCTGGGAAGCCTTAGTTATAATATCGCGGCACGGGGCCTGCGAAGATGAACGTTTTGGGATAACTTATTCTATTTATGTTCAAATTTCTTAAGCTACCAGTACAAACAACCTGCTTCTGCTGATTGGAACATTGGCACACCGTTGACGGGTGCGGTATCTGGCAGGCAGCCATACCATGCAGATCCTTTCCATTGCTAGTGGATTGTTTTGTGTGCGTGTGTGTGTGTGTGTGTATGGATCCTTGCAAGTGAAGAATGCAACCACCTTAACAGTTGCTACCAATTGGAGTGAAATAAATCAGCTTTTCTTGCTGCCCGTTCCAAAGTTTGTCGAGAAAAGGGGGAGCACTCTAGCTACACGCTCTACCAGATTAACGTTTGTACCGCTTCACTGATGTTCTATGGAAGAGCTTATAACACCTGTGCCATAAATAAATAATAGTGTATTGTTTGTGGAGAAAGATAAACACGGCAGGCCTGCCAAATGCATCATTTCTTGTATCCGTTTACGTATCCGCATAAGCTAAAAATAACAAAATTACAAAAGTGCAATCCTTCTAAAACAATAAACACATGTTTATTTACTCGCGTAAAGCACAACTCAACTGTAAAACACCTTTTATTCCCACGCACAATGTTGCAAATCATCAAAAATAGCGGTCAACAGTCGGTATTAAAAATAAACCCATCCAGCAGTAAACAGTACCCGTCGCGTACTGGGCTCCCCACGATGATCATTTATAATGTGTTTTTATTTCAAAAATTATGTCAATTCCATTGTTCAACATAAATTTCCATTTTAATAAGCGTGCAAAAGCACACACACACAAAAAAGACGGCAGCACTTTGCTGCATCGGGCACCCGGTTGCAGGCCTTCGGACGGCTTGTGTTTCCAATTACCGCAGCCGTAGCAACACATCGTTTGCATTCGATTGATTAAATTTCCACGGTTTCCGCGTATGTGTGTGCGTGCGCGCGTTATCGATGCGATGAATAATTATTTTCGTGTGCAGCCTATAATTAAAACGCGAATCCGTTTGCCAACTACCGAATATCGAGTGTGTATGATAATTTTCATCTGATTTGAACGTGGCACGCTCGTTCTCGCTCTCTTTGTCTTTCCGTTAATCATAGATTCGCACAGCCAACGCTATCGATTGCATGTGGTCTAGAAAGCGGGGTGGCGGTAAATGGTGACGGATGTGTTTGGAGGTTTAAGTTGAGTTTGATTAAATATTACCGATTCACCAATCCGGTACGTGTGTGTTTTATGTTATTAAAAGCGTTCAAACTCATTTCGCTCGGTGCATCTGCATCACGTTTGTAGCAATTTCGATGTACAAAATGGTCTCGTTGACACATCACCTTTTGCAGAATGAATTAATTTGTTGTTACCGACAAAATGACAAATTCTAATGAAACTTTGCTGCGTGATGCTGTTGTAAAAATGTATGGCTGCTTTATTGGAAATGACATTAAACCTGATACACCAATGGAGCTTTGAAAGCATATCGGATGACTTATCTGTTTAGTTGCTTAGTACAGTCAGCTTTCTACCAAGGTGGTATTCTAGTTAAGCGGCTTTTAAAATTAGACAATACTTTGTGTTTATTGTGTGGATGCTTTACTTTAAAGCTATTGTGTACACATAAAACAATTTCAAAATAAGTTTGAATATCACGCGAAAAGTGAATCAATTTGGTAATTTGGTCCGATTAACAGGCGTCGTCTGCCATTTTTGACTTCTTTCAATTGATTCACTCATACCTGAAAAGCTTGTCCTTCGTGTTGGGAAAAGCTCCAACTAGGATTTTATTCCACTTCACTTTATGGTTTATTTATGACAATGCAACCGTGTCACCGTAGCCAGCCATTAATAGCTGTTCTATTTCAGATTGTTAGGGCTAGAGTCTAATATCGGCAATAGTGAAGCTTTCCGATTCTCTAATATTCACTGTGTATTAAAATCTTTTAAAAAATATCCAAACGCACTTCCTAAAATAATCTACCAATGAAAGAAATCTGTTAAAAACGGGTAAAGTGGTAATCGTCGCTAGGTACCTTAATGTAGTGTAATTGTTTGTCCTGTTCGGTTTTAACGCACCAAACGACTGAGAGGAGATATGTAAAAGTGTTAGTTAGATAAAAAAGCGTTAGTAGAGAAAAATGGCTCCTTTCGATGCGAACAGGCAGAGAGGATTTTTTTAACGCTCCAACTAACACGACGAGATAATGATAAAAAACCAAAGAAAAAACAACAAAAATAAGCTAGTTTGTGTTAGGATTTTGTGTTAAAATGTCTTGAATGTTACATGAAATATGTAAATTAAAACAAAAGGTCTTGCAAGAATATTAGCTATCAAATACTACCGTATGTCTTCTTTCTTGGCCTAACGGCCTCTTAAGGTCATGCCTGCCATTTCTGGCTTACTAGACTAATTGATACCGCATAGTTGGTTAGTCAATCCTCACTATGGGGAAACGGCCCAGATGAGACTTGAACCCCGGTCCTGCCGTGTGAAAACCGGCGCCGCTGTCGCATCACCACCGGGCCGCCCTATGATACACCACGCCCCTACCGTATGATACATCACAAAAAAACTCAATCACCATTGTTAGCCTAAATGTATGCAATCGAATGGCATTAGTTTATCCTTCCTAAAACAAAATTTTTGATACAACTTTAATGCAGTTTTCAAAAAATCAACAAAACTCGCACTAAACAATCCTTCACGGCACAATGAACATAAGCAGCAATCGGTGAAGTTTGATTAATTGTTTAACAATAACCGAATATCTTCTTCGGCGAATTTTCTTCCGCGTAAAAGTTAAATCGATCGAGAAACGAATCAACCGCCGCTTCCCTTCTCATTCGTTTTAACATTCCTCGCCAAGACCAAAACGTGTCAGCGTGACAGTGACAGCAGATTATGTTCTAATATAATGATTATGAAAACGATGAAAAATGTATCCGCGCGATGGAAGATCGCGTTCGGTTTTCCCGTAAACGTTCGCCTTTCGTCCGCGCTATGGGGGCATCATCATCAATCAACGG
Organism: Anopheles maculatus; assembly: GCA_002091835.1. Classification (NCBI taxonomy): domain Eukaryota; kingdom Metazoa; phylum Arthropoda; class Insecta; order Diptera; family Culicidae; genus Anopheles; species Anopheles maculatus. The sequence continues at coordinate 256,454 of KZ061694.1, read as the reverse complement.
GGAAAATTAATGAAAAATGCGGATTACTACTACGACCACCACTGCCACCGTTTATTTTCTACACCCACGAACCAAACCAAAAGGCCGCTCTATTTGTAGCCGAAATTGGTTTACGTTTCGCATTACTTGATGGGGCGTAGACAATGGTGGGGAAGATGGAAACAACATTAGTCAAAATGGATGATTTTGTTTGATTTGTTAATTTAAGAGTAATGATTACTTTTAAATTTCTTGCCCTCTCGTTTTGCGATGAGGCAATTCAAACAGGCTACGACTCTGGCACGACATCGTCTTGTTTAAGATCGGAGAGAGCAACGACAATAATGGGGACGGGTTTTTGTCTTGTAAAACTTCAAACACATTCCCAAGGTGTTGTATTACAGACAAACTGAGGCTTCTGCTTTAAAATATTCGCACCTAATTTCTATAGCTCACGTGGGCATTATTTATCATCAACATAATAAGCACACTTCATAAGCTATTTAAATTTTCATTCAATACTTTTGCAAACCTACACAATTCAAACAATACGTCCATGTATGTTATGTATGCTTCCACAGTTCATTCACGTTTATGAAAAGCTTTATGGGAGAGAAAGTCTTAGAGAGAAAGGTTCTCGCCATTTGGGTTTCATTCAACTCTAAAGATTGTGGGTTGATGTGGCTGGTATCCGATAACCGGCTATAGTAATGTGACAGAAATGTTCGAACTGTCCTTGCCTTGATTGATTTTGTTAAGGGATTTTGATGGATTTTATAAATTTATTTATGTGTTTTCCTATCTCTTGAATTATGTTTCTATTGATTGATTTGTCTCTATTGTAAGACTTTTGTTAACGTATATGATAATGTAGACTGTTTATAGTCCTTTTTTACTAGAAAAATGATGATGATTTAAACATGAAACATGAATGAGAAAATTGTTGATAGCTATTTTTATTTCAAAACTTTCAACCTCAAAACAATTGATTTGGGAAACAAAACAATCATGTTAATAAATTCAAGCAAGCCTGTTAAAACCTTTCCTTTCCAGGAAGTGTAACTGACAATCACTTCCTGAATTAATAACCGCACGCACCACATCAAGCATCCCAAATGAAGATGACAGAGTGAAATAAATAGAACCTTGACTGCCACCACGTTTTCGAACCGGACCGTCACTAGGACAGCAACAAGCCTTAATCAATTCCATCCCACCAAAACCATTCCATTTGCAAAAAACCTCAAATAAAACAGATGAAGAAATGTGCCGAAAAATTGTTTCATGTGTTCGGCACACAGCTGTGTTGCCCTTTTGTTATGTTATAGGCACCGCCATAAAAAACACACACGCACACACATACGCACGGACAAGAAAATCACATCGACTTCCCGCACGGTAACGGTACCATTAATCAAGCGATAGTTACAATGAGCCCGGAGATGTAGCGCCCAGATGGAGGACGATCCATCCGGACAATGGAAATGTAAAGGCTTTTTCTGGGATGGGCGCTGGGGCCAGTAACAGTTCGGCAACAAGCCACCATGGTGGCAGAGATGAACGTTGAATGAAAAATGATTGCCGGTGAAATGAAATATTATGACAGCAAACAGATACCACCCATATGCGGTCCCATGGACGGACACATAATACACACACACATGATCGAGTTTCAAGATATATCCAATGTGCTTTTTTGGGAGGATATTGCTAGCTACTTAGAAACTAGCGATACTGATATCAAACAATTACACTTTCTTCTGACAATAAAAAAAACTATGTGTTGCCCTAATGTGGTCCAAATCACTGAAAATAAACCTCCTTCTATGCTGGAATTAAAACATACTAACACCTCACGGCATCAAAGAATTGTACTTATGGAGTCATCATCATTATAATCACATATCCAAGAACATAATGAGCCATTTGCGAGCCTTAAAGTTCGTGCAAATCTGATTCCGGTCTCCCCATACATTAGCCACACAAAAGTGCACCAAGTGAAATAGTATTCTTAATTTGCACTTCATTACTACCACCATCGCTACTTCCGCACACTAACACTATCGTCCTGCAGGGAAAAAGTTCATCCTCAAGAAACAGCCACGAAACGATGTTAATTAGTGTTAATATTCGGGAAATTCTTTGCCGCTTTCCGGTTGGAACTTAGCGGTACCAAACCTAAAGTACTCAGTAGTAGCCGTGCGGCTACATGTGTCTGGGTGTGAAGATATCGGAAGTGTTGGAACCGAAAGCAACAAGACTAAGAGTAGTTGGAATGGATTTTGCAACACACCGAGATAGCAGAAGGGTTGTTTTTGGGGTCACGTGACAGATGGACAACAGGCGCTCATTAGGCGATAGTGCCGTGCCAAGATGGAACCTGTAGAACCGGAAACGAGTGAGCCTGGTTCCGTGTAGCAAAGTTGGACTGAGAAAACTTCATTGAAATTGAATGAGATGTGTAATAAATTAGAATTTCTCTCTTAACTCTTGAATTTCACAGCGAGGAAGCTGTTTCAACTTCAACTCAAAATTCTCTTAATACATTTCAACAAACAATCTTTAATGATTAAAGTTCTTTATAGGCAGTTGTCAACAGCTTTTCAATTACATTTTATAAACCCAAAAAGTACCGTGTTTATACCCCTTAATAGAGTTCAAAAGATATGATGGAAAGGTCAGACTGTATGTGGATAAAAAGATTATCCAACTCATGCTATTCTCACCAAACAACCCAATCTCGCTCCCATCCTGGTGTGCTTGTAAAGTGAATGGGCTTTTTCCTTTTCCTGTCTACGTTTTTTTCGCTACTTACTAATAGATAAAAGAGAAAAACAAATTCCAGCCCGCCTCTGGCGCAAAGCTCGCTTACCCATAAACATCTCACTATCGGGTTCATTTCATCAAACGACCTTCACGGCCGACATTGCGCATTGAATACCACATTCAATGAGGACAGAATACAAGGGAAATTCTTATCCGCCCATCTATCCAAAGGTGACACTAGCGAGCAATGGCTGAGATAAGGATGTTAAAGGAAGTAATAATAGTGACCTGCACGATCAAAAGGGTCAAGCTAACTAAGAGCCCAAGGTAACCGAGCTAAAGGTAAGGTAGATCCGGAAGTAATACATTGGCACTGGTGACCGATTTTACTGTAGAGATTTTCACTAAGAACTCTGCTTGCTGATGTAGATAAGAGTAGAAGAAAATAGAAATTTAAACCAAGATTTCATTGAGGACTTAGCAATTCCAGAACGTTTGAGTAAGCTTTCAGAAAGTTCAATAAGCGTTGCCATAATTAGTTGCTATAATAATTGATTTTTTGTTCAAGGAAGCATTATCAAAATTCTGTTTTAAGTAACAATGTCTCCATCTTGGATTTTATGCCACACTGGGGTGACTGAAAAGCAATACAGCCAACCAGTATGGCAGCGTGGGTAAAATCTTACACCACATACATTGCGAATGTTTACGAATAGGATAGGCACGGCCTTACGCAGAATTTACGATAATCGAATGTCACCGTTTTGCAATACATATCATTAGGCCGCGTATTTATAGGCTGCGTCCATTCGCGTGTGGCACCATTAACGCGCACAACCATCCCTCCCGGAAGCAGCTAGAATGATGAACCATCCTTTCGCTGTTCCATCCAACTTATTTGCATTTAAATAACAGTCTTTTCTGTTGTTTTTATTTTCCATTTACAGGAACAACACGGTCGCATTATTCTTTTTCAGCAGTATATGCCAAATGAACGAATTTTTACATTGCAGACGTTCGTCGAACACATCCGCCGAGAGGTAGAGATGGGTGATCGTGTGCTTACTATCGTTATGGTAGCACGATACATCGATACAGTTATCAAGCGTTGTCTTTTAAGGAGGAAAGGATAAGAAAATTCAATCTCATGTGAGATAGCTTTCTGTAAAGGTATTGAAAAGAGAAATTTATTGTAAAATGCAGACACATTGTTGTATCCGGGAAATGGCTTATATCCTTATGGCTTCAGAAACGAACAGTCATCAAAAGATAAAGCGAACAGAAAATGTTTTGCATTCGTTTTGTTCAAACATAACTTTAACTTTGTTGATCCAAGGGATAAGTTTATTTTTCGAACTTAATGTAGGTCGTAAGGGTCACAGACAAGCCTAGGAGTGGTTATAAGAAAAGGCGGAATAGTGTTGATTCTTTTCCTTTTTTTGTTTGATAATTAGGAACGGTTTGTTCGTAAAAGTCAAATGAAAAAGTTAATAATTAACACTATCAGTTTTAAATTAAAAAAGGAATATAATTAGTAAAGAAATCCATTGTGTCCACTTACATTTCAACTGCTTATAATACTTTGTTATTTTAAAATATGCGGCAAACAATTTGGATTCAGTTCAATTCTCTAATTCTAATTATCTATTTAATTTGTAATGCACGTACCCAATTTATTCATTTAATTTTTGCTGTCTGCTATGTACCTCAACAGGAGATGTTTTGAAGACAATGAAGTCGTTGCTGCTGATGCTACTGCTGCACAGCTTCACCAGCGGCAACTCAATCAAACTTTTCTAAGAACAGCAAACATTCACCAAACACACTTGTACGGTGTGCAACGTTCGCTAAATATAAACAGGATGCTTGAAACTAAATCTTTGTATGCCCTCAACAGCCAAGAGCCATTATAAATGGTGGCGAACTTTATCAACCACAATTAAACTTGATGTGTGCCGTTTTGGAAAGTGCTTAAGCTCATTCGCAATCAACCACGAGCTGATAGAGCCATCATTATGTGTGCCTAATTTAAAGTTCGTATTTTATCCAACACCATTCTATTGTTTCTCAGTGTAATTATGCATATTTTATGCTAAGAATGCTTGCAGTACTTTTACCCAACAGGTGTGTTGATGATGGGGCTAAAACTCTGATCATTATTTGTGTAATTATGCTCAACACAAGCAATGTAACGGTTGCGGCCTGCAGATGTTACAAGATGTATAATTCGGTATTTAGTAAGCTATTCGGTGTGCCAATTTGCATAAAATAGAATATCTTATTCCATATCCACAGTGTGTTTGTAAGTTTTTTAATACCCCACCGGTAATTATCTGATCGGTTTTGAGCGTGAGAAAAAGGCTCAAACTATATAATTTTATTACTAAAGAATTCTCTAATAGAAAGCAGTCCACAGATTTACATTTGTTTACTGCTGTACAACCATTTAAATTAAATTTAATTTATCTTTGTTTTCATTTGAAATTGCTTCACATCTTCAAACAGTTAGTACGCACTAACCATACTTAGATGCGCATAAACTCGCTATACTAACATTCATTATTATAAAATGATGATTGGCCACTAATTGGTATGCAGTGTGTGCTGTATGCATCCACCATCGTTCACATCATAAGTTGCGGTCAAGTGAATATTTTAATCAGAATTGAATAACCATTTCGATGAATCAATCATTACAATGCAAATACGGATCGGGTTTTTTGCATTTGCATGCTGCAACAGTTACTGTCAAGAGCCAGGAAATGCTAAAGTAATTGAACCGATTAAATCATCCATCACTCGTTCGCTTCAACTGTATTTATGAACTATGCATATTTGATGGCAGTGCCGGGACACAAACACAATCAATAATAAAATCACTATCACCAGCAAGATGCGTCATTCGTAGTTGGATGATAATTGGATGGTCTTATGTTTTCTACTGCCAACCGTGTGCAGGAATATGGAGGAAACTATGAAAAGTTACTAATTAGCTGTGCAAGTGTTGTTTGTGTTGGATGCTTTATCTCATTATCGTGTTGTAAACAATAATAAGCAGAGTTTAAATTGAGCTATCCAGGGGGTGTCTTAGAGAAAGTATGAATAAATCATACTTGCCCGTGGAAGTACCAGTTCGGAACACGATAAAACTACAGACATTAGCACAAATATACAATAAGATTCAATAACAAACTGCTCCAGATATTTACCCATAAAAGATTTCATTTATATCTCTGCATGGCGATAGCTGCAAAGCTTTTACTTGTCATGAAATCTCCTTATTTTGTGTCCCAACCAATATTTTTGATTATCGCCTTAGATTTTCTCTTGATCAGTTTGAGATGATTTGTAAAACATTCTCAATTGTCCCTAAATTCCCTCAATTGTCTCTTTTTTGTGATTGTTAAAGAACATGTCCGTAGGCCTCCAAATTTATCTTTATTGATTATGTAGCATTACTATTGATCTCTTGCTCACCCAGCTTGCGAGGTTTAGACTAGCGATTCTTGGGCTTTTATGTCTTAGACCCATCGTAGGACCCACCAGATGTATTATTACCTTTCTGTTTCGTCGTTTGCTGATCCTTGATTTTTTATTTCTGTTCGATATGGAGTCATTCAGGGTGTCCGTAGATCTATCTGCAGGAATATCAACATTCCCATCAGGTTTTTTCTAAGATCTCTGAAGTTATTCGTTGTGTAACACCTGTATGTATAGTTTGTCCTCATTCAAGGATCTCAGAGGTTGGGCTGAATAAAGATTTAGTCATTGGTAAGATTTATTATAAATCTTTCACTTCTTTCAGGATTATTTTGAAAGCCTGACTTAGCAGATTAAATATATGATTATATAAATCAATTAATTAGCAGTTAATACTCATTATAATATTGTTTTAGTGTAAAATATCATATTCGCTTTCCCCACGCAATACTTCAAATAATCAAGAGAAAAAACGTCACCTCACAGTTATCCCAATGGCTATCACCACAATGTAACAAAACGTACAGCATCAAGCAGCACGTGTAAAATGTAATTACGATCACACTTCCAGACATGCACCACGCATGAAGTGCATTTTACAACACCAACAACAACCGAAACAAAAAATCACCTCCCAGCCATTAAGTTTCCAAAGGCGCCCACGTACCAGATCGGCCATTTACACACCGGCCAGCCAGCACACACCAGCCAGATATGTCCGATAATTTATGTGCTCGACTAAACCCGCCGGACAGCAAAACACTTTCGCACAAACCACCGTGCAAGCATAACCGTGTACCCGGGCGTACCGGGAATGCAACAAGGCTAGTGATATGCAAAAATTAGCATAACACACAAGTAGCAGCTTCTGCTGTTTTTCATTGGTCAGCTTCTACTGTCTCGTCCACTTTAGGCTCCATCTTCATCCGCTGCTGCACTGCACACTATAGCGCTACATAAATTAGCATAATTTGTATCTGGAAACGGTTCTGCGTTATAAAGCATGTAACGTGCTTTCCTACCTACCGTACGATAGTGGCGCGCGCGTGTGTGTCGTACGTAAATCGTATCAATCTCTTTTGTGGGATGACGTGTAACGCTTGCTAACCGGTGGGCAGCCAAACGTTCTGCCGAAGTGACCAAAGAAACGCATGTAAATGTAAATGAAGTAATAGCTGGCCGGTGGAAGGTTTACTTCAGATCAAGCTCAAGGTCGGTGGCATTTTCAATGTTATGAGTGCTTTCTGTAAAGTACGTAGTGGGCGTTTCGCTTTTGTAGCTTCCAAATTCTATTAAAGCACCGTGCATTAAAGCATCATTATTTGCGATTCATGTGCAGTGGCAGTTGAAAAATGGCGTACTTTCTGCATGGTATGCTTTCTATCAGATCAAAGAAACGACGACCAATTTCCATTCCCTGGTCCATTCTCACTACTGCAGCCATCCCGGTCAGAAAGCCTCACTAATCCACTTTACTGGTTCTGTTTGTTCTAATCAAATACCGGCGCTTGTGCCGGCAATCCGTCACCAAGATGAACTGGTCCGGCAATGAAAACTGCCCTTACGTACCGAAACCCCGACGGCAGCTCTTTTCTACGAAGCAGAAGCAGAAAAAAAACGAATCTCCAAGAAAAGGGTATAGTCAGTCGGCTCCATATTGCATCGGTAGCGTAGTTTGCACAAAACCGAACGCTGCACTGTGACGCTACGGGTTCCGGGAAAAATCTGCTAACCAACAAACCGTGAAACTAGGTGTACTGTACGAAAATTGCTTTCCATTTCCAGCGGTGGTTTTCGGCGCCACCGTAACATGGACCGGACCGGACCAGAGATCGGCTACGCTCCGTTGGTCCGGTTTTGCCTATGGGAGCTCAAGCGGTTGGTGGGGTTCGAAATTTGGGAACGAAAGGAATAATGAAAAACCGCGCGCGGCAACCACCACAGCGTGTCGTGTGTGTTTTTGCTCAAAATCAATGCAATTTTCACTTTAACGACTGTGGCTTATGGTGTGCAACGGTCCGTGGGACATTTGTGTGTCTGTGTGTGTTTGAGATGGAACCGTGCTAATCCAATTGATTCAAACGACTGCACTTCTATCAGTGAGCGTTTTTTTTACAGATCGTTAATTTTTTTTACGGTTGTGTATCATTGAACCGTATCAGAATGATCAGCAAATTAGAGTAATTTAGTAGTTTATTGCTATTAAAATGGTGAACAGGGAAGTGCTTTTTTCTATCAGTAGAATTCGGGAGATTTTGGGATAGAAATATTATAGTGTCGTTTGTCATCGTCGTACGATCTCATAATCTATCTAAGACTATTTTTGGTGTGCCTGTCACATCCTTGTCCTGCCAGTTCGGGGTTTTCTACTTTGATTTTACTCATAGCTGAGTAGCCACAATTCGATTTACAATTGTTCATTCGATATGTTAAACACAGCGCAATTACTTCATAAAAATTTGAACTGTTTTGTTGGCAATGCTGTCCCTTATTTACGCTATGGTTAAAGAACTCCTTGAATCGTTTCACCTTTTGTAGACTGAGGTTAAAATAGTAGGGATAAAAAGTAGGGATAAAAAGAAACAGTTAACGACATATCGTAGGGTAAATTATTTCAAATTTATTTTCTTTAATGTCAAAAATTTTTACGCGGAGAATAGGTGAACCAGTGCTGCCCTCTTGTCTCACGGCCATCTTTCTCGTTGACGCATTTCGTGAATTGTTATTTAATGATTATAATCAATTTCTTATTATATAAAATAATCCTATCTCTTTGACAGAATAGCGTTGAAGAATTATGTTGCTTCAAACAGTAACCGAATTCTAAAGGCCAAATCTTCTCAATATTTACTACAGCATACTGGCATTACACAATCACAAATTCAATAACACTAAACCAATTTCAAGAAATCTTACCAATCATCCAAAATAAATTGGTACACAGCTCGCACACAGTTTGTACACAGTACAAATTCTCACCCGTCTCACGATATTAATTTGATTGTCCGTTCGCCCTCGGGAGACAACATACAAACAGACAAAGGATAACAGTTTGACGTAAGATTAAATTCTCCGCGATCGATCCGTACCGAGCGAAACGATGAAATTGCATCTCCGGTAGTAGTAATAGTAGTAGGGATGGCGAGGTATATATTTGCACAATTACCAATAACACAAACACACACACACACAATCTGGAAAATCAGTCAAACGAGACAATCGAATTGTTGGCGAATCGTCCCAAAAGCATTGGTAGCTGTACCAGCTACCCCAACCGGAAGGTGCTCTAATCATAGAAACACATTAGCACCGTGTTTAGAATTACCGGTAGCTATGTGTACCGGGAGCTCGTCTAACACATTCGCATAACTGTTGCACGTATTTTGCAACGGTTTCAAAATGCCATTTCAACATCAGTGCATACCGGATGCACCAACTAGCGACGTTTGGATGGATCTTACCCGCCGTTGAGTACAAATTCGATTGTTCTAGCCACAAGACATCGTTTTAGCTGGAACAGCTTGAGGATCATAGAACTGGCTGCCACCGGATATCGTAGAAAAGGGCACAGTGGTCCATCGAGGCTAATGGTGTTCGCGTCTAGAGCAACCGTCATCATGGAGGCGCAAGGGTTTCTAGCCAATCTTAGTCGCCGGAAACGTTGTCCGGCTTTTGATTTTGACCTTACATCCTCCGTACCAATAGCTTATTAACAACTCTTACCATTATAAGTACAGATTAATCTTAAAGTTTCTATTACAAATTGGAGCATTTTAAAATCTTTTCAAAACATTTTAAAATTTGAACATAATTTTAGCATAGATAAAAGCTCATTATTCTTTTGGAACTAAAATACTTACATTTTTAGGCTTTCAATACATAGAACATATGATCTTTAAAGAATAATTAAACTTACATTACTCCATTTTGTATCGCACTAGCGCTGTATCGCATAAACAATCATTATCCCGTATTATCTGTCGCTTTTCCAACATCTGCAAAATGGAATTAAGATTATCATCCACATCCATTGGGAAGATTGTAACACTGTTACCGAAACTCCGTCCCGGGGCACATGCATAAGATATTTATCCAGGCAAAATCTCTAAAACCCCATTATTTGAAAACCAGTCCTGCACCAGCCCTTGCACTGTGGTGCGTGTGTTTTCTAATTATCTTCCACTGAATTCCCTCCATTTTGCGAGTCCGTCGCAAAATACACGCCAAAACTTGGCAGCATCTTACCGGTACGGGCGGTTAGTTATTCTGGCACGGGCGAAAAGGTAGAAACTTCTAATGAGCCATTTGTTTAATGCCATTGGATGGGTTGCATCGTTGCATTCATTACACGTACCGGGCGAGCTTTCCATCTTTGCACTGTGCCTCAGCGGAAAGCGAACGTACAGATGAGTGTGTGTGTGTGTGTGTGTGTGTGTGTGTGTGTGTGTGTG
>KZ061694.1:206425-235111 GCA_002091835.1 Anopheles maculatus | reverse complement strand
CATCGCAACGAATTCGTCGAACGGGCAGGCGGTGGAACGGCAGCGAGTTTCGTCTGGAACGTTTCGTGGAAGCGTTGGAGGAGGTGAATTTTTCGACGAGAGTTACTTCCCACAGGAGCCTAGTCTCTGGGCTGGCAAGAGCCTGTGACCGAACAATGAGCCGCATTCGACCAGCACTTTTTCATGTTCGCTCCTCCATGTACTGGTGGTCCCCTGAGCTTGCGCAGCAGCTTAGAGAGTGTGAAGCCGCTCTAACAACAGCGCGAAACACAACGAATCCGGAGGAACGCACTGCTGCTTTCGCAATCCACAAGCAGTTGCGAGCTCGCTACAAGCTAACTGTCAAGGCGAACAAAGAGGCCCACATACAGTCAATGATAGACCGCCTCGAAGATGACGTTTTTGGCGATGGTTACAAAACTGTGATGGCGCGTTTGAGGGGTAGCCGAGTACCACCAGAGACGGACCCTTCGATTCTGGCGACTATCGTTGCGGAACTCTTTCCTGTGCACGCAACGCTCGAGACACCGGTAGCAGGTATAGCGGAGGAGGATGTTCAACCAATCCGGCCAGTAACGATCGAAGAACTGCTTTACGTGGCGGGAAGCCTAAGTCCACGAAAGGCACCCGGTTTGGATGGCATTCCCAATTCGGCATTGACGGCAGCAATCAGGACACACCCCGAAGTGTTTCAGCGAGTAATGCAGGACCTTCTGGATCGGGGACAGTTCCCAGACGAATGGAAGCGGCAGTATTTGGTGCTCATCCCAAAACCAGGCAAACCAGCAGGACAACCGTCCTCGCTGCGTCCCATCGGGCTCCTAGATGGTTGTGGCAAAGTGTTAGAACGCCTAATCCTGAATCGCCTCAATGACCACCTTGAAGATCCAAGTGCACCCCGTCTCTCCCCGATGCAGTACGGGTTTCGTAGGGGGAGATCGACAGTTGAGGCGTTATTGCGCGTTGTCAGAGCGGGCAAGCTCGCAATGTCGTTTGGTCGCACCAACCAACGGGACGCACGATGCTTGCTAGCGGTCTCACTTGACGTGAAAAACGCGTTCAATAACGCAAGCTGGCGTGCAATATTAACGGCTCTTCAGGAGAAGCAGGTACCAGAAGCGCTAATACGGATTTTACGAAGCTGGCTTTCTAATCGCAAGTTGGTCTACGACACGCAGCTCGGATCAGTGACACGCAATATGACGGCAGGCGTTCCACAGGGGTCCATATTGGGCCCTACTCTGTGGAACGTAATGTACGACAAAGTACTGGCCCTTGAGTTGCCTGCAGGTGCCGAAACCATCGCTTTTGCAGATGATTTGATGATCCTGGCGTCTGGGACTACTCCATTAAGTGCTGTTCGCTGTGCGGAAGAAGCAGCGAGCCGTATATGCTCATGGATGCACGAAAATCAGCTTTCCGTTGCTGAAGCAAAGACCGAAGTGGTCCTCATTTCCAGCCTCAGGAACGGGTACATGAACGTGCCAATTAACATCAACGGCATAACTTGTACGTCCTCACGCTCCATTCGTTACCTTGGGATCAGGATTCACGACCATCTCTCCTGGCGCCCGCATTTGGAACACGTCACAGGAGAGGCTCTACGTGTGGCGTTTGCTGTTGGTCGGCTACTGCGGAACCACAGCGGCCCCAAAGCTAGCAAACGGAGACTATTAGCAGCGGTAGTAGAGTCTCGACTCCGGTATGGAGCACCAGCGTTTCATGAGGCAACGTCGACCCAGGTGTGCAGAAAAATGTTGCAACGTGTGCAGAAGCAATGCGCGCTAAGAGTGGCGAGTGCGTTTCGTACTGTTAGTTATGAAACTGCTATCACTTTGGCAGGATTGACACCGATTTGCCTGCTTCTGCAAGAGGACGCAAGGTGTTACACCCAATGGGAGGAGGGCTCGGCAAGCAACAGACGCGTGACACGCCAAATGGAAAGGCAGCATACCTTGCAACGTTGGCAGCAACAGTGGGAGCAGGACGCCACAGCTGAAAACGCGTCCCGATTTAAGCGATGGACGTATCGCTTGATCCCAGATCTAGGAGCATGGACCTCCAGGAGGCATGGTGAGGTAAACTTCCACGCATCGCAGGTGATATCTGGACACGGATTTTTTCGGGATTACCTGCATGTGATGGGATTTGCCTCGTCGCCGCACTGCAGCCGTTGTCCAGGAGTGCCTGAAACCGCCGAACATGCTGTTTTCGAGTGCCCGCGCTTCACTCACGTCCGAGTGGAGCTGTTGGGCGAGGGCACCGGGACGGCTGTGCGACCGGATAATCTGCTGCAGTTTTTGCTCCAAGGTTCGGAGCAATGGAGCTGCTTCTTGGAGGCCTGTAAGAGAGTTACAGCGTCTCTGCAGCGGGGTTGGAATCAAGAGCGTGCGGAGATTGCGGCAAACGGCGTTGTCCCCCGGTCATACGAGGAGAGGAGGGCCACGCTGAGAACGAGAGATAATCTGCACAACGCAAATAGAAGAACACGAACTATTTCAAGGCGAACGGAACGTCAGCGGACACAACCACCAGCACCTTTATCCCCCGGTACACAGGCCAGGAGATCGGCCATCCGGGAGAGGGTGCAACGGTATCGCGATCGCCAGAGGGCATTAAATCGAGCGCGCCAGGTACGGGCGCGGACGCAAGAAGTACATCGAACGTTGGGCGAGGAAGTGGTACGAGTGCTTCTGGGGACAGATCGACCCAGCTCTTTGACGGCGGCAGAAGAAGCCGCGTTATTAGAACAAATTACTTCGACCAATTAGTTGGTTGGTTGACATTCGCGTTGCGGTGAGCTTAGTGCATTGTGTGCCGCATATCAAGTAAGAAGAAAAAAGAAGAACAAAAGATAAAAAAAAAACGCCTTGATGCAAACACTCTTGAAATATTGTAATCCCTACTACCAAATTCCTTCCCATTTCCCATCACCCAATCTCCCAATTTTATGTTTTCTCCTAAACCTAGTCGAATCATCCCTCGCGGGAGTTTTTCGGCGGGGTCTCCTTGCTTTATTGTTAAATAAACGCAACTTTAAAGGCCCGTAACCCGTGTATCGCATTACAGCTAAACATTTCGCCGCTTACAATCGAATCAAATTTCTCAATTCAATGATTGAATTCGAAATTAAATGATGTAATCGCTATTCCTTGTTGCACCAACGCATCAATTAGCCCTGTATCGGGTATCGGTACCGATCCATACATACCGGATCGGTTACGGTTACTCACACCTCCGGTGTGTACCGGTTCTGTTGCTGTGCGGCTAACCGCGTGGGATAGTGCGGCGCGGTATTTCGGAAACGCGGGGTGGTAAATGGTAAACAATCGCAGAAAGCATGGCCGAGGTCTCTTATTGAATTTCCAATCATGGCACATTAGGTTTGATTTCATGGGTATCGCGCACGCTGAAAGCGCGCTGCCTCTCCTAATCGGGATGCGGAATCGTAACAAAGTAATCGGGCGAAGGATACAAATAGCTCTATTTTGGGGGTTCGGTGTTTGTGTGTTGATCTGGTATTTTGGTGTAGAATTTCATGGCCTCTCGACGATAGCGCACAATTGTTGGCAGCACGTTGTGCTCAATTCAAACAAACAAAGTATGAATGTTCGAATTTGTGTTACAGTTTAAAAGGAACCAATCTGTGGCTAGTTGAAATTGGTTTGAGCTACCTCTAATACAACCTTTACAACAAATGTTACCCATCATGACTTCTTTTGGGGCGAGAGGACTGTTAACAATCATCGGGAATGTACGAGTGTGTGTATGTGAGCCAATATTATCCATTCCGAAGGAAAATCAAACATTCGCGATGAAATTTGAGCTGCAATCCAATTTGCTAGTGGTGTGCCTGTGTGTGTGTATATTTGTGCCAACTTCCAGGTACCACAGTGTGCCAAATCGTTGCCCGGTCCCACGAATCGCAACCAATTACGCATTCGGTACGCGAAATTCAATTTGCACTCCCGGAAAAATGGATCGTTTTGGGAGAATAATTCATCAGAGCTAGGCTATGGGTGAGTTGCGCTGGAAGCAGGCCTAGCCCATTTCCGTTCACCGAACGAGATCACAGCGAGGTGGAACAGTGGCCCAAAATTCCATCCTCCCGACGAGGTACGTTCTGTGCATCAGGCATCTTGTGCGCCATGCGAAAGACACTGCATTCGGGCGCGTTTTGGGACACACTTACAGTACGAGCATTACGATCGCGATTACTGGTCGGCGTACATGGGATTCATTTTGTTGCTTCTTTTATCATTTCTAACCCCTTTTGCTACCCCGTGCAGTAGGCGTCGGTCGCTTTAGAAGGATTTGAAATTTGTAATTTGTTCTTGCGCCGATGTACTGTCAGCACATCGGGACGCAGTTGTGCCCAGGCCGGGTGCCACCTTCGGGAGGGCTCAATAGCCGGCATTCGCTGTGGACCGTTACGAAACGGAAACACTTTGCTGTAATGGCCGGATGAGCTGCCGGCCGGGCACAGACAACCCGCGTGTCGTTCAAGAAACGCGGCCAGCACCGGTGACCGGTCGCCTGTTGTACCTGAGCGCAATTTCGAATGGGCCCGGTGCCACAGGAAAATGCGATCACCCTTTGCACGCTTACCGGCTCTGGCCTCTCGCTTTCCAAATTCCCTACAACCAGCGTGGAAAAGCGTGTGAGCAATAACCCTCGTTTTTATCCCATTTCACTAGCCTTTCATTCGAAAAGTGAACGCAGTAGCCAGTGGCGATTTAAGTGTTGGACTCGTTGGACTCGGCTGTGGAAAAGCTATGTTTCCCTCTCCCGGGGGAGCTTTTCCTGTACGAACGGCAGGTATAATGCACGAAGGTTGCATGTTGTACCTATTCCGTATTTTCGTAGAACCAAGCTAATGGGAAGCTGCGCCTGCAGCTTTCTCCAACTTCATTAGCAATAAATCACTGTCAACAGTTTTGCACAAACGGGCCGTAGTTTTGGGGCCGTGGGTCACCCCAACCGGGTCCACCGGTATGTGTCAGTATACAGCTTGAGCTGTACCCAAACTATTGGAGGATTGGATAAAATGAGCAGAAAAACACACACACACACACGTGGAGCGTACAGTATAGTATAGGGTTTGCGTTTGACACTGGATGGACGGAAGTACGTAATGAGAAAACTGGTCACTCGACACCGATGTTTCAAGCGTGAAGCGTTCTGCTGTGAGGGTTAGAAATAGCCATCGTGTCGTATCATGTCACACGCCTAAGGGATGTTTTTAAAACGTCAATTAGGTTGCCCTTTTGAATTTTTTATAGAATCAAGAGGATGGTGAATTAATAATAAAAAATGTGTGTACAGTTTACAATATTGTGATTTCGCGACGATTTTTCGCAGCATCTGTCGAACAAATGTGCAATCGTGTGTTCATCGAACACTCCAAAATATTATTTGTTAGTTTTTTTTAGCAACAAGATTTGTCTAGTCAACATCAAAGGCACAAAAAGAACATTAAAAATACTATTAGATGCCGTTCAAATAAGAGTTTCCTACATATTAATATGTGCCATAAAATTTTTTCCTAGGCATTATTTAGTTCTTTATATTCTTAATAGCAAAATTCTGGAATTATTCCAAGTGGTGAATGATTAAATGTAGGCAAATATTATATAAATAGTTTGTAAGGGTAACGCAATAAATTATTGATTTCCTACGAAAGTTCCTTGTACGTCCTTGTAAAGTCCTTGTGCCTTAATAGTGCTTTTACGTGGGTGAAAATAGCAGCCAAAACGGTGCACATTTATCAACCAGTAATACATTTACTGTACGCCTTTTATTGGCACTTTGTCCACAATATCTTTCCAATCTAATCCTGAACCGTACCGGTTTGTTTTTCGCCTTCGAGCTAACCAATAAAGCGTCCATTGTTCAGCTATTATTTCACTTCAATCTTAGGTTGTTAAGGTGCATATATAACTATAATTGAAATACAGTAAATTGTGTAGAATTATTGCACAAAAATAACTTAACAGATATCTCATTAATAAGACGGTAAGTTTGAATCGATTCAATCACAAGGATGAAAAGTTCCAAAAATACTTCGTGCATATGTTAACTGTCGCAAAATAAAGTACCAATTTTAATAAGTCCCAATGACACGTATGAATTTAAATAGCGCAAATGATACAGAGGAAATCACTTTCACTCTCATCCAGCGAAACCATGTTTAAAACATGTATATTCTCGTTTCACTATTTTATGCACCACGTTACCGCATCACACACACACACACACACACACACACGATTAAAAGCGACATTAGCTTAATTGACTTGCTGCTAATTTTAAGCGGTTCTGCTCGGCGAGTGTATAATTTGGTGAACTAAACGATTCACTAATCTAACTTCTTGGTCAAACATTCAAACACAACCATCGAACCGAGTGAACTTTACGCAGCAATGAATAGATTAATTGCACCGGTGCAATTGCATCACGAATTTTCAATGTTCGTCCCTCTCATTCCGCACCAGCAACTAATCAAAGAACCCACCAGAACGGGGGAGTGATCTAATGGGTTTGGTCTAAAATTTTAATCGACGCTAAATCGTGCATAAAATCATCCCTTCATGCGGATGAACGATTTTCCACCCTCGAAGCTTTAGGTACTTGTGGGGGGGTGAGCCAATCCGATCAGCGCATTATTATAATTCCATTTTGTGTAACATAATGAGCGTACACTCGCAAAAAGGGTATTGGATCATTGGATTGGTCTTTCATTTACGTTACTACGAACCCTAAGCTGTCAACACTGTCACTGGGAAGCATGAATATTGTCGGACGGATGAAGCAAAGGTTAACGAGGCAAGTAACGAGCACCAAAGGAAACGAAATTCTGACAAACTTTCACCAAATGTCTTAAACTAGCCAACTATTAAAAGGATGTTGTTTCCGACCGGCTTTCGGGTCGGTTTGTTTCAATCGGGACTCGCTGGAAACACAAAACAACGGCAAAAGGGGAAAGTTAAAAACAGGAAACTTCTGTCGCACTAAACTTACTGCAATCACATCCGGCATACCATGCACCACCGGAGAGTCCGGAGCTGGACCGTAGCCAAAACCTGTCGGTCCGGAAAAATGGGCTTATATTAAAATTACCTCCAATCCGGTGCAACACATGGCATCGATACGGAACACAACGGAACAAGGTGAAACGGGAAAATTTACCCCATATCCTTGCCGAACGGGGCAACATCTTTCGAAGCCCGTTTAGTTGGCAAAGTTTTTGCCACCGTAAAGTCTGCTCTAGTCGACCCAAAACATCAACTTGACCGCACACACACACAGACAGGCGGTGGTTCGATGCGATTAAGCTTCGTTTCCGGTGCCCGTATCTTCCGGTCCGTTGAGCACGGACCTAACGCGCTCACGAAACCATAACAATGCGCAACATGGCTAAAACATCGAATCTCGAACTGACGACGGGAGCGACAAGATTATGAAAAAGGATGTCACGACTCACCCTCCCGACTGGTGACCGGGACCGATTTATGCAACCGCGTGTTTCCGCCACTAACCACCCTAATCGTTCACTTTGGTTCCAGCAGCACACTTTGAGCGGGGAAATTTCGTTCGCTTCACTTGCGTTTATGGGCAACGCATTTCGTGTCCCGATAATGTTTGTCAACCGTCAGTGGCCACATGTGTGTCGGGAGAGAGACACGGGAGCACCCCTTGTGGGTGCAAAGTTATGCTATAGCGCGTCCGTGTCCGCATCGTTCGAAAGCATTAACCTCACACGGCCTCCCTGAATACCCCTTTTGCTGACGGGACCAAAAGAGAAAACGGAAAACACATCGTGAGAGCATGCGGAAAGTTATGTCGTAAATTGTTTTTATACGGGACAAATATTACTTTTTACTTCGAGGTTTTTGCCCCATCGTTCTTGTCCCGTTTTGTGCGGTTTGACCACTTCCGTATTTTCCGCACACACGTTTGTGGAAAAGTGTGGTGCAATGTACGGGTTCGGTGAGTTTAGCTAGAATTTAAATTTATTGAACTGACCTCATTACTACCAGAGGTCAGGGATTGGCTTTTCAGTGCCAGTTACAATAGGGTTCTTTGTTTTCCCTTTTCGCTAAAGTCACCCCGTTGTGTTGTAGAACAATCGAAAGAATTCATCATAAAAGCAACCATAATGTTAAAGCGCGATAAAACAACGAGAAATAAAAGGGCATCCCTTTATGCTCTCAGTTGTAGAATTATGCGAGCAGGGATCTGATAAAATTTATGTGCTAATAAAGCAACATAAAAATCATAGTAAATGTCCGACTCGGTCAACCACACAGCCACACACAGAAGCTACGATACGAGACAATATAATTGAACAATTGTGTTGTGGTAGCGCGTAGCATTAAGAGCTGCAAGAGCGAAAAGTGAACAAACAATAAAAGCTCACATTTTCATAAGTTAATTCACTGGCGAAGATGAAACAATGAGCGTGACAAAGGTGTTTAAATAAATTAACCTCCCAGCTCACATGCATGTACAAACAGTGAAACACACACACACACACACGCGAATGCAAATATGGCTGACTTTAAATGAAAATAAATCACTTTATTAACAGTCAATCAAGCTTCGCTTCCCCCAGTTTGGGAGCGAGATAAATTTATTTAATTGCTCATTATCGCTCATTTACGAACAATTAATTGATCGATTTTATATTAAAGTTTACCCACACCCAATGTGCAAAGTGTGTATGTGCAATGTAAGGATAGTATCCGTCCCTACTGTTAGCTGGTACAGGTGCAATTTACAAAACATTGCTTGGTCATGCGAAAATCAGCACGCTTTTGTGTATAACACCCAAATCACAACACGGTTCGCTCTCGCGTGTACCCATCACGCTGTCCGACTTAAGCAGATTATCGCAACGGATCCTAATCCATCAGGACGGTGGACGGTGCCAGCTGAACAAAGAATATTATAAAACGAGATCTAATTCGATAAAACCCAATCCAAGTTGGTTCAAAACCATCCCGCTTCCAATTTTCCAATCCACCCGATAGACGGTTTTCCCCTCCAGCTGACCATTGGGACACCGCTGCCGGACGGTGGTTGTTGCTCATTTTTCAGCGTTAACCTGGTTACGCTGCTGGCGTAATATAATTTACACCGCGTTCCTAGAGCACCCAGCTGGTGGTGGGTACTAAGCCATCGGTGCACCATTTTTCAATATCTCAATCCACGGCACAAAATTGACTGCCGGCGCCTGGTGCTTCTGCTGTCATGGGTGCATACAGTTGGGAAGTGTCTAATCGAATGGCCTCAACAACAAAAAAAGCAAGCAAACAAGAATTGCACACTTCAAGTTAACGGTGATCGGTAAACTATACCGAAAACAACAACAAAAAAGAAATCAAATTTGGCGATGTAAAAATGGCCAATACACCGTTCGGGGAGTGGGACCATTTTCCGGGATGCATTATTAACTGGTTTCACTCGTTTGCTCGGAGCTTTTTCTTTAGAACCTCCCAAACGGAGAAATTGACGTGGTATATATAATTAGCAGGGAAGTGTTTGAGAAGCACATGGACGTTGTTAAATTTTTAATGACCTTTTTCAAAGGCAAATTTTAACTCGATACAAGAGAATGGATGGTTTACAATATCGTGTGTTGAAGAAAATTTGTTTGTAAGTAGATTAGTTGCTAAGTTAGTAAGTATGTAAATCCTTATTTTGAACTTGCTGGTTGGGTTTTCTGTGATTTTGTTTCCTCACAAGCATTTCTTCATATGGATTGATACACAAACGACGGATTATGACTCATGAAAAGTTTGTGTGGGAAAGGCAAACGAGTTGAGCTTGCTTCTGTATTTTAATGCCAAATAGATTATAATTAAATGTTTTTAATATAAATTATATTTAAAAAACATAATACCACTATGATTAAGTAAGTCAATAAGTCAAAACATTCAGAGCAATATGTGTATCTATTCGAATAATAGATTATTAAGAACATTATTAAGAATAATTTGCTTTATTTACAAAATCTTCAACAGTTGCCTATTTACTTCTTTCTATAAGTAATAATTAATTCATTCCTTCATTCTTGTTTTTAATATTATATAAGACTAATTTTCATAGAAAAAAAAAAACAGTAGAGTACCTAAGAAAATGTTTCTTTACTCATATTAAGTAAAAGCCAAGAGTGAGCTAGTTTTGTAGAATCAAAACTTCTTTCATACAAACTTTATTTGAAATTAATGGTAATTGTGTTGTACGTTTCGAGCGTTGCGCAAGACAAACTAATTGTGCAATCTCCCGATTCTAGAGATTATATTTTATTGCGTATTAGTGAAAGATTGTGAATTTTAAAAGTTGAAGCGCTTAAATCAAGAGGTAATCCATTTCAAAATTAACTTGATTTCGTGTCTAGAAAAGCACGTGCAGTACTAGGAAACAAACGGTAATTGTTCACTGTTAAAGGCACGGATTTATTTAATTAACATACTTGCTAAGCTTAGTTTCAAATTACTGTTTCAGTTGATTCGATAGATAACCAAGAGACTTGAATAACCACTTACTTGGAACGATGGATAGATAAGGTTAGTAACTTTACAAAACTAATGAGATCTTTGTATTTATTTTTCTCTACACTGGATGATTCTTTATAACAGTGTTAAAAGATGTTCAAACTAATTGTTCAAATTACAAGCTGAATTCAACATTAAACCAGAGAAGCTAATTTATTTACGAGCTAATTGAACTTCAAACATATCAAGCATCCATCCGGAGCTAAACAAACAAAAGCTTTAATTTGTAGAGTATACAAACTTAATTGATTATCCTGAACCGTTTGTGATAAAATGTATTTAACCTACTGCTCCCATCCCATTCGCTTGTTCCTCGAAAACAGGCAAATCTCTCGAAGAATGAGTATCAATCGCTGTCTCGCTACACGTTTTAATGGGTAGCACCGGGAAGGCTGGAAGCCTCCGTTGGGAAACTCCGTATAACTCCGCATAACACCCGGTATAACAAATAGACGCACAGCCTGTAGAAGATAGACACCATGGTGTTACTCGGCAAGGTTCCATCGTGGCACCTCCCAAGGGCACCTTCCATTATTGGCCCATATGCTTGTAAATGGGACTGGGGGGAGGGAAGATTTCCTTCCCCGTTTCCAAACACCCTTCTCCACCCTCTCCCCACCAAACAGGAAGACGCATCGTAACGAGCGTCTTCCGGATTTGGCCCGTGCACAATCTATTCCAGCTGTCCCGATCCGCAAACCCTGCTGACGGTTGCACCGTCAGCTGTATTTTCCCACGAATCCATATATCCGTAGCACCAAAGCCATAGTGAACCGGGTGCACGGGTATGGGGCCAAAAGAAATTGAATTTCCTCTTGGATTAATCTCAGACAGTAAATCTCGTTTTGCCCGGGATGGTTGTGTTGTTGCGGAAGCGGAGATAAATTTCCCATTGTTTCCGATGGACTTTCCGGTTTTGGATTAAAGGGGTTTGCGAGTGCGAACGGTGGTGAAACCAGGAAACGGAGGTTGAGTTGTTCCCGAAGGCCATCAGGACCATTATGTGCCGTGCCGGAATCGAAATGCTGGTTTGCGTTGCCTTTCCGATCGGGCTTGGTTGGTAGGGCCGCACATCGCACGAAGTTCAATCCTTTCCCATCCAAGAATTCCCGATGCAATCCCGTACCAAACACCATCACCCCTACCAGTCGGTGCATCCGAACGGATCTAAAGACGATACATTTTTCTCATACAGTCTTGATGCAAGATGGTAAAGACAGCTCCCGCTGGGGCTGACAGTTGCTACAGACTTTTCAATTTTCCAATCAGCTCCATCAATCTCCCGATTGCAGCCGATGGGCCTCACGCACGCACAGGAACAAGCCGTGCTAAACAAAACAAAAAACGGCTGGAAAATATGGCAATCACTGATGGAATGGAACCAGCTGCAAAGCTGAGAGTTCATGATTAAGACCCCGTTATCGATAAGATGCAATAAAGAAATTGCACAATTGGCAAAACTACTTTCAGGGCGAAGGCGAAACCGTTGCAATTAATTGCCGTACAAATGGTTGGCGCAATTGGCTGTGAACCGTAAAAACGAACCACTTTCTGCCAATTCACCGATCGCACAAGCGATGCATTTCGCTCCAGCCCCGAGGATCGAATCCGGGCGCAGCATGCCTTTTGATTAAGATATTGTGTACACGAAGGAGCGTTCACGCTGCATCATCTCTGCAGCAGTCCGAACGGGATGGATCCATTAGGGCTAAATCAATCAAACGGTTCCGGAGATCCATTTGCTTTTCCGTGCGATACTACTTTTCCACCCAGAACAAACAAGGAGGAACTTCTCGTCTATCCCGATTCATGTTGGATCGACAAGATAAATCGTTCCATGTCAACCGAAGCCTCTGCTGTGGAATTCACAGGAACAAGCTACAAATGGTTAAAGAATGGGTAAGAAATGGTTTTTGTTTGCTGTGACATTTACACGATTGGTGATTGCAGATGAAAAATAAATCCCACATGATCCCGGACAGCACCGGAAGGCATTACTGAAGAACGGATAATAAAAGTGTGACAAGAGAAGAGTGCTTTTTTAACTAAAATACTGCAAAAAATTGGTTATTTTTTATGTTTCTGTACCTACTAGCTGTATCAGTGGGAAATTGTATCAGAAGAAAGCATTTATATCTGTTACAGTTCACCGAGCACTGAATAACATATCGCAAGGAGTTGATGAGGGTTTCTGCTCGAATAAGTCAGGCGTACCAGTTATGCTAACATAATGCTTGATTTTTTGCTTCTTCATTCAATCAAATAAGTAAGCGTAGATTAAATCTAAGTCATCTGAATGTCTTCATATTCGTAAACCCCAAAATCCTCAGGCCGACTTACAGGACCATCCTTAATACTGCCTCTAATATGGTTCTGGAACCAGTGCCCTAAGCATATGTGTAAGAATGTCATGGTCTTGTTGGGCGGAAACAGCAAAAGATAAAGAAGTACGTATCTCACAAGTTAATGTTGAGGTTAGGAAATGGAAACCCTCTTCTTCGTTCATGCCAAGCAGTTACACTTTCATTATGATTTATTCTCTAAGTTTTTTGCTTACTTCTTACTTAAAACATTTTTGATGTTTTTACAATGTATTCAAATTGTTTACTGATATATTCCTTTGAAATGTCAGAATGATTTTTGCTGTGAAAAACTTGAAAGCTTACGCAGAACTGATTCTATTTTATAAATATTATATGGTGGGTATGGAGTCCCCCAAGAACGCAGGACTGACTGTCCAGCTACGGGTAAAAACCAAGTCATAGAATGCTAGAAGTAGCCGGCCAAGACCTTCTGAGGTTATAGAGCCAGAGAAGAAGCAGAATGAGTCCGCGAAATGCACTTAAATGCTATGGTCGGTTGGGAGATTGTATAATACAAGGATTTCACAACACACAAGGATTTTCATATGAACATCTTTTATTTCGATTCTTCCAATTTTATAATCATCTTTGCGATCAATTTTCTATGTTTTACATCTTTTTTACATTTTTTATTGTCTAATTTTCCATGGTTATATGTTTATAACAACGCTATACATTACGCTATACAAATATTTTTATCGGAGAAATCAATTACTTCTTCTTCCACTATACAATCACACGTTAGGGGTTACAACATAAACAAGTGTTCCGCTTCCCATTTGGTCTCCATTTAGTCTGAGGTTGACTTTATCAGCTGTAGATGTATCAACCCATGTAACAAGCGGAATAAAAAGTCAAGTCCATAATTTCTTACCCCAATTTATACGACAAAAGGATGCCGGTTCATGTCGGGAGGGAGGATGCTAGCTAGAATTAGGCTTTGGCGCACAAACTTTCAATGGCAATTCATTCTATCCTTAGTATATTGACGACCGACATCGTTTTTTTCTGGTTGGTCCCAAACGCCAGCGGAATAGGATAGCTGTAGGCCGTTTGCTGAAACACATATTTCTACACAAGCTGATCCTTGTTATCAGCAAAACGAGCGGGACCTCAGGAACAGTTCCATTCCTGTTGTGTACCACCCCGTATGTGCTTGGTACGGGAGAGATGTAGTTTTGAATATTAAGGCATAAATTTTATGAACCAAGCTAATGTTTAGGGTTGTGCTGTGACAGTAAAAATAGTAGAAGGCCGTGGGTTGGTAAATTTAATTTCAGGGAACAGTCGTAATGAAGCTCCGCATTGTTGCTATGGTTACGAATTAGGGACGAGTGAAAAAGGACCAAAGCCTGCGGTTTGCGTTTATATCTCTTGCTTATGATCTGTGGTACAATACAGTTAATTACTTCAAATATCAGCCCTTGCTCAATGAAATTCATTAAAAGACAAAACTTCTCGAACCGGGCGAAGAGAAAAGCAAGACAAACATTAAATTACCAACGCATCGCAGTCGGGAAGTTGTTAAACTTCCCGAGAGCGAAGCACATTTCGATCGATAATTGAATTGAAACCATTTCCTTCCAAAAAACCATGCCGTTTTCCCTTCGCAAAAATATAATTGCAATATTTCCGGCAGGGAAAACGGATACACAGCATGAGGATCTTCGAGAGGGATGGATTACATTACAGCGTGATAAGCAAGCTAAATTAATAAAGGTAATTATATTAGCTCAGCTCGGTTGCAGGATGGGCGACTATTGGGAAGTACGAGATGAGCGTAGGACGCACGTCTCCAGGAACAAGATTCCGGGTACGCGATGGTAAAACAGCATATGATAAGAATGACAAAAAGCGAGAGAAAAGGTACGAAGATGAGGATCTCTGGAAGACTTTTTGAAAACATTCTCATGCTCATCGTCGCGAGATCCCGTTTCCGGTTCCGGGTACCGTATCAGATTGTCATTCATTTAATTTTTACGACTGGAAAATCATGACCCAAATTATCGCACCGAATCAGTTTTGCTCCCAACTGGGGCGTTGTGCCGGCGAAGGTTTTGAAGGATCTTTCCTGCAAATGTTATGCGTTTGCACGTGCCGTTGTTTTCTGTCGTTACAATTTGACGGAGATGAATGGAATATTTGGGGTCGGAGCACTACATTCTTCTTTAACCTGCGTCCTTTCTACCGTTGTACCGGCTTCAAAGAGTATATTCCGAATTAAATGCTTGCAAATAAACGGAGATATTTAGCAAATTGCTTTCCTTTCCGGCTCTGCGGCTCTTCGGTGACCTTTTGCCTGGTAGTCAGTGATGTATACGGCCTGCCTCACACATCATATCGAGCAGGGGATGAGTAAACAACACTCCACCTACTCTCAGACAAACCCTGGTCTAATGCGATAGGAAAACCGTGGGCTCAAAAGTCTGCCGACCAGAGAGTGCGAGAGAGAGAGAGAGAGTGTGTGTGTGTACTGCTACGCGGTATCGTAAGTCTGTCAGTGAAGTTAAGTCACTGTAAAGCTGATGGTAAATATCAGCGAGCTGTCGTACGTCTCAACCGTGCAGTCAGTGCCGTGCCGTTACTTTCGGGACGTTCCTTTTTCGCTGTGTTACTGCTGCTGTGTTAACTTCTAGCGATGGCAAGTGTCATCACCACTGGCATCAGTCGCCGACGGAGAGTGGTGGCACAGTTTTGTAAGCTAAAAATAATTCGCAACCATGGTCGGGGATGGTATGTGTGAGTGTATGCGGGAGTGGAGTTCGTAAAACGGACGAGTTCAAGTAAGGAAGATTAAGCCCAGCTTTTGCCAAAGGAGCTGATTGTACGGTGAACCATCCAATCTCACGCGTGTTGCCTTCTCCGTCCGGCTTGAACCGAGTCGAAACTTTTTCGGTGAAAATAGAATAAAAGTGGGCTGCAATAGACTGACTTTTGTGCTACGGTGATGCGATCGGTCAGAGAGTTAGTTGTTGTCGCCCTTGCCCGATAAGGGCTGACAGTAATTAAAGCTACTCCTGTTGAAGACACTTGAAGGTAGATTAGAGCGAAGAACGCGTACCTTCAAACTCAGCTGCTGGACATATCGTTGCTCAGGTGCTAAATTAAGTTTTATTATTATGCTGTTGTAGTTACGAGCGCAACAGCATTGATGATAAGCTATCCGAATTACTGATTTGATTGGAGAAAGGTCGATGATTTAGGCGGACATCTCTTCACTATCTGCAACCGAAAATCGAAGTGATAGAAATACAAAGGTCAGGAAACTAATAATCAGAGTGGATTAATGTGATGCCAAGCTTTTGCGACAAACAACAACACAACACCCACGGTCACAATCGATGAAAATATAGCTTATAGATGGTGCTATTGTAATTTGCATACGCCGCTTTTGCTTTGCTGTGTGCTCCTTTCATCCAAATTTTTCCTGTCATCGAACGGGGAAGAATACACAACTCAGCTAGATGCAACAAAGCACAATTGTAAACTGAAAACCCTCGAGGCAATTGCCGACGTTTCGCTCCCTACAGTGCAGCAGTTATGTTTTCTCGTTACAAAAGCAGTATGTTGTGCTGTTCGTTCTGCTGTGGCACACATCATAAAGTTGAAATATTAAAACTCATTACTCTCTCACCGTCGAACGCACACCGTCAATCCGGTACGTGGAACGAAGGATATGAATGTATCATTAAGTCAAAAATTATTCATCACAAAAGCTCTTTGTTTTGTTGTGTAAAATCGTTCGTAAATCGGTGTCGCTTTCTGTGTGTTTGAGTGGGTTTTCTCTCTCGTTTTCGTAGAAACCGTTCGGGTGTATTCGAGATGAATGTAATATGTAATATGCATGTAGTACGGTGAAGGTTGTTATTATTATCAATCACTTTATAATGCGGCCACGTTACCATGACCTGTTTCTTCTATTTCGGGGACTTCATTAACTGGAATACGCTTCATTGTTTTGCTATGGTTAAATTTAACTAGCAATAACAAAAAGGTATTGTAAAGTTCAACAAATAAACAAACGGACAATGCATTTCAATGAAGTGGGAAGCTGGTTGCATTAATGCACGCGCTGTTTGGTGCATGCAAACAATTGTTCTGCTCGAAGGCATGTTGGTGTGATGCGATATTTTGTGAAAACAACTGACGTTTGAAGAGTACAAAAATATCGAAATGCAATATTGATTGATTGCTGGAAGGAAAGATGTAAATCGATGAATCGATTACGAGGAATTCAATACAGAATCCGGATAGTTGGAAATGGAACAATCTTTTCGTTTTATCAGCAATTTAGGTAGTCCAATTAAATTTAAATTAGTTTCCACGTATGTTAATTGTAGAACCATAATATAACATCAGTTACCAAGGGACTGAAATACCAATAAATTGGTTTGGAAATTAAGTTTTCCCCGTATCAAACGTAAAATACACTCCATGAGCAATGTTTTTAAAAATTTATGTAAAAATTTCAAAACTTTCTCTCTCTCTCTCTCTATCTCTCTCTCTCTCTCTCCTCTGGCTCTACAACCTCAGTATGTCTAGACCTGCTATTTCTAGCTTTCTATGACTTGGTTTTACCCGTTGCTGAATAGTCAATCCGCAGTCAGGGACGGCCCGGTGGTAGATGCGACAACGGCACCGGTCTCCACACGACAGGACCGGGGTTCAAGTCTCATCTGGGCCGTTCCCCCATAGTGAGGACTGACTATCCAACTATGCGGTAAAAATAAGTCTAGTAAGCCAGAAATGGCAGGCATGACCTAAGCGGTCGTTAGGTCGTTTTCGTCGCCAAGAAAGAAGAAGAAGTAAGAGGAGCAACAATGTATATTTGTGTGTTTTTGTTCTTCATTAATCTGTAAAAGTTTCTCAATATAAGGACAATACATTTTACCACCATTCAGAAATAAAAAATTAAATGCACAAGTCAAAAGTAACTTATAGTAACAAGAAACGCCGAATCACCAATCGTTTTCTTATGGACTGATAAAATTTGATTTTTATTGAATGTTTCAGCTTCACATCGTCAAGTGAACGGCATGGAAACTTCCCTCCCACAAATGCTGGTCTTCAACTCCCAGTACACTTAACGGTAGTAGTTAAGATAATAATAATCTCTACTCCTTTGCTTCATCTGTCGGTTAGTACATAGGGCGACGTATGGCGTAGGCTTCTAAGCCTCCCTTTTCCTTTGATATAATATACATCATACTTATTAGCATCTTGTTCTGTAGTTTGGTATTTAAATCATCTCTTTTGTGTGTGTGTTTATCTTCGCTGTACAAAACAAACCGTCTCTTTCGCTTCGCCCACCTTGCCTAGTTCGCACGAATGGATAAGAGGGTTAAACTGTACAGATTGATGTGGATTGCTTACGAGCTAGTCTGCTGTTGCAGCGTTATGCGCTAGCATTTGAAGTAACATTACGTATAAATCTCTTTCCTTAGCACACTATCTCACTGTCAATGCTTCATGTTGCGGCGTTGCGTTGGGATACGGATTTGTATGTAGGTAGGTTCGCACCGCACGTACGGAAGGTTTTGGCTTACGTCTACCTTAAACGAATTTCCCATCACTACCTACCGGCCGTACGCCCTTCTGTTTGGCGTTGCGTACGAATTTTGATTTGAATCAGTTTAGTCCGCAAAATAGTTCCATTCACTATATACGCTTCTTAGCGCGTTGTTCTGTTTATCTAAGCGAAACGCAACAATAACACGCTCTTTAATTAACAAATTCACGTCGGGAATGGGTGTACCGTTAACAAAATTGAAAATCGTCTAAAAACCACAACCAATGTTTGCTTTCGGATCCGTTGTCTGCTGCGTATATATCTCCATTGGCGTGCGCTATTTTAAATCTCTTAGTCAAATACGAACAAACGTGTTTGTATCGAAAATAGTGCTTGATCTAACTGTTTTTTGGTGGATCGATCCGGTACTACGTTACGGTGGTTGTAAGAACGAAGAGCCAAAAATTTAACAACATTTCTGTTCGGTACAGCCTACGGGTACAGCGTTGTACACCCCATACTGACCTATCGTTTGCTTACAAATATAGCAACCAGATGAGAAAGAATCTGTTTTCTGCCCTGTTCTGCCACGCTGCCGAACCACGATAAATCTCGATAAGTATGCATAACGATAAGAAGCGATCTGTTTTTCGTTTGTACAGGCGTTTTGTTTTTGTTTTTTGCTGCGATAAATCTATCCTACACGCTAGTAAAGTTTTGAGATATGTTTGATTAAAACATAGCAAATTTTGTAATCGAATGCTAACTAACGATCAATACGTATGGTGCAAGTAAGAAGAACAATATCGTTCAAATTGTATCCACACGAATCAAAGTTCCTTTCTCGCTGGGTTTGAATTGGTATCATCTGCCAGCTTCTTTTCACAAGCAACGCTACACGTTAACGTTTCCTAAGGGGCTCTCTTAGAGAACGTATTTGTCTTTGCTGCTTCATAAATACTATTGCGCTTGTGAAAGAAGCTGAGAGGTGATAACTTTAATAACAGCTTGCCGTAAGATGCAAGAAGCTCGAAAAAAACTTTCCGTTACTTACGTGTTGTTCGAGGATCGAGGATTTGATTCGATGGAGCATTTGATGTTTTATGTTAATGGAAGGAATTAAAGAAGGAACAGTCTTTGTGTTGCAACTGAGCAGAATGTGTTTGAAGTGTACGGTTCGATGTGTTTGTATGTTTGTTATGAAAGAGTTAATAAATTTTTGTCAGCTAGCATAGAAACACCATATGAACGGAAATAAAAGCGTTGAATATTTCCACAGGAAATGAAATATGAATAATAAATAGACCAATATTTTTTCTTCTTGAGAATGGCTGCCATCGCTGAACGCTGAAGTCAATTGTATCGATAGGAATGGGATTGTAATCACGAAAAATGTAACAAAACAAATAAAGTTTACACGCATGGTTTTCGGTATTGACAAATCATCAAGCTATAATTCATTCAGTATGCAAATGAGCAGCTTGCATGTGGCGTAACTCAGGAAATGTATTCTTTCACTCGAAAGGAAAGATACACACGAAAACAAACAGACAGATAGATATCCAGTATCGAAAATAAACATCGCCATAAGTGAATGACGATATTTCGTGCGTAAATCACATTGGTGCCATGATTATGCCCTTTTGCTCGTTTGAAAAAACGTATTGATGGATGAGTATTTGATGATACCATATCGTGCCCGTTTTTTGTCGATTGAAATCGAACTGTGTCTGGATGTGGAAGAGTGCGGTTTGGTACTGTTCTTGGTATCGTGGTTAATCTTTTCAACAGGTACTTCATCCTTCGTTTCTTTTTTTTGGGAGCACACGTTTGTTTGTGGAACAATACGTTTCGGTTTTGATGTTTCGTGCGTTCGTTTTTCCTGTTGCACGAGGCGTATAAACCAGTTGCTATGGAAAAATTGTCCTTTCCTCACCATAACTAAAAGGTTATAGTTGAGGATGGTTCCTAACAAAACATTGGATTTCAAGAGATACTAGGCGCCTCCACTAGCGCACGTCGGGCACCAGGCGTCTCCATGGAGTAGGGATGAACAGCTAGAAGAGAAGGAAAAAGTACCACCCAGCTGTGGAGCAAACCGTAAGCAGAATGTTTTGCAAATTTTATCATCCCGAACACTTTGCTGTGCGAGTGAAGCACACCCATAGATGATCTGTTTATTGCGTGTATACTACATTTTCCACCGAAACATCATCACAGCCTTTATCAGCAACGTCGTTCGCATATCGCATTGGCTCACACAAAACCAAGATCAAACACATTCTTAGCCGTTTTTCCTTAGGGGGGGTAACATTGCGGTCTCAACCGTTGTGCTGGTGGAGCGACAAAAGGGCGTTTGTTGGTGGTGAACAGCAGAATGTTTACAGTCAGGTGCCTTTTACCTTCCCCGAGGGGTTACGGAGGTCAGCGCAAAAGAAAGCGAACCCAACAGCATACATGTCAACCTTCACGCTGCCGGCATATTCAAATTAATATGAGGGAGAAATATGTTGATTTGATGTGGATATGTGGAAATTTGATTAAACAACACGTATTTGCATCACGGTAAACAACGTTGCCTTTGTGTCTGCTTAAAGCAGAGCTGCTTTTACCCTTTTATTATAGCATGATAAATAAAGGAAGCGAAAGTTTGCACAAAGAATAGTGTCAGTTGTATTATTCGAAGACTTTCGCTCCCATAGCAAACGTTTCAGCATCATACTGTTTGCGCACTTGAACCAGCACAACACAATAAAAGCAAAAGGCCTATAAAACCATTGCCTTTATTACGCTGCTCTCTGCCCGAGGGTATGAAAGCATTAAGAAACGATTGCTTGCGCCCGGAATGAAGATTCTTTGATTTCATAAATATTCGAAATAATGGAGTGCGTCATACCGACGGCTACGATTCCCTATCCTCCCCGGATGACATTTCGAAATGACAACAAGGGTGTCATATCTCAGGCCTCCTGCCCTTGCCCAGGGGAGCACGTTTACGAGCGGAGAGTGCGCACGTAAAGGAAATTGGAAATAATGTAATACATTGTGCCGACGACTACTGACTCGACCGGGAGGGCGAATGTGTGTGTGTGTCGGTGGCAGAAAACAAATGTCGAAACAATTGTAAGCCAATACGAAACAGCTTTTCGCTGCTGGTGGGAGAAGGTGATAAAATCGAGTGAAAAAGTATCTTCCGGTACGTGTTGCGCTGCACTGTACCGTTCATAAATTGATTTTACGACCAGGACGGAGCGGTGATACGGAATGATTACCGCTGATAAGCCTGTTGTCGATGGAATGGGAACGTAAATGCGTGAGAAATATGACACAATGGTGCATTGTTTGTTTTAATTATGCACCATTGTGGGGGGTTAAGGGTGGCAAGGAAAAATAACAACTGTACGAACCGAGGCAACAGTAATTGGGGTGCAGCACGAAGCTTTAATGCGTTGATACTATCTGAAGGCATAATCGTGATTCATTTTGAATTGGATCGTATAAGAATTTATCAAGGCATAAACATTGATTTGGGCACAGATAAGCTGTCAGTCAATATAAACCAAAAAATAATACAAAGATAAAAGATCAAGCTGAAAGGCACCATGCGTCTCCATCATTTTACGAAAGGCACCAGGCGCCTCCATCGAGTATCGAGTGAAGTAAAAATTCTCACAAACAAAAAGAAAAAGAAAATAAAATACATACAGAAAATGAACCTTTGTGGCTAGAAACAATACGGAGAAACGCCCAATAAACGTGCCACATTGAATTGTGACGAACACGAAAGAAAACAGAGATGTTAAAAATGAAACACAACCAAACATGATGACAGCTTTACCGACAGTTTGCGACTTTAACCGCAACCGATGATACTATACTACCAATCTTCCTGCCCACAGGGGGAAATGGCGATTAAGAAAAAACAACATGGGGAGAAAATGGCACAGTCGATAGCTGTCACAAAAGGCGAGAAAAAAAGGGAACAAAAACTGTCCACATGGTGTGTTGCTATTCTAGCGATACGATTCTCTATCGATTCGACTAAAAGTGGTTTGATTGTGCTGTTTTCGTTTTTTTCTGTTTTGTAGCGCTCGTCTTTTTTGAGTGCGTGTGTGTTCGAGTGTTTGCGGTCTGTACACTGTATGCTGTTGCAACATTTACATCTTTCTGCGATCAATTTCTAACAAACTCATACTGACACCTCTTCGGTGTACTTGGAACGATCGTTCAGAGCCAGAAAGAGACGCTTCTCGGGTGATTTCTTCTTCTTTCCACCACCACCACCACCACCACCACTAGAACTACCCACCTCGGCACTCCCGCTCGCTCCGCTGCCAGCCTCACCACCGCCACCCTCACCGGCAGCCGAAGTTTCCGGCGTGTTGGCACTGTTGTTCGTACTGTTACTGTTTCGACTGCTTCTGTTGCTGCTGTCCTTGTTGTTGACGCGCTTACTGCTAACACTACTTCTACTGCTGGCACAACTACTATTATTACTACTACCGCTACTATTGCATTTACTATTGATTGCTTCATCCGCTCCCGGATTACCGACCGCGGCTGGTTCCGCCAACCTGGCACGGTTTACCGTGGGTGCATCGTGCGGTTCCGTTGTGCCGCCGGTGCTTTCGGGACGCTTGGCGTCATCGTCACTGCTTTGCCGCGGAGGTCGGATGCGCTCGTGATTCACCGCACTTCGTGACCGATTTTCAATTTCGAGATTCTGCAGCGCGGTCGTGAGTGCGTTCCGCATGAGAAAGTGCTCCTTCAAGCTATCTATCCTACTGCTGTTGTTGGCGTACAATTTGTTAAACTTTTCTAAATTCACCGACCGGATCGTGGCCTCGTCGGTGGTGGGTGTCAGCTGGGCAAGGGTACCGGCCACCCCGCTACCGGCCGTCGTTCGTTCCACGGGCGGTACCGTTTGTGTGGCATGATTATCTACACTATCACCGGCACTGCACGGTTGCTTGTGTCGCTGCTGCTGCTGTTGCTGTGACGGTTGGTGAGCGTCCTGTTGGTGTTGTGGATGCTGCTGTTGCCGGTAGTGGTGGTGCTGATGTAGCAGATTATCACAAGATTCGAAAGCTTTTGTACTGAACTCACCACACTCGCTGGTGCTAGAGGCACGCTGATGATGAGAAGGTTGCGCTGGTGGATGTGGATGATGCTGTGAGTTCTGTTGCTGCTTCCGGTGTTCACCGACCGTGCTGCTGGCGGTGTTTGGTGCTACATACCCTAACCCACCACCACCCGTACCACCACCCTCATTCCCACCGACAACAAACTGACAGTTCAGCACCAGCTCGGAGGTGTGCTGTTTGGCTTTGTGCAACGCACCACCCACCACCACCACACCGTCCGCGTCGGTCGGTTTCCGTCGACCGGTAACGGCACTCACGGAACCGGAACCGGATTTGTCGTTCACTCCACTTATCTTACAATTACAATTAACCGCACCGCCTGCACTAGTCAGCTGCACGGCACTGGTGGAATTATTTATCACACTATCATTACGCCGATGTTGCTGCGGCCGATTGCCGGTGCGGGTTCGGGTCGAGGAGCAGCAGCTGCAACTGCAGCAGCAATTATTATTTCGACCGCCCACCCCCTCCAGTTCCATCGACCGGGACAACCCATCCCGACCGGCGTACGGTTCCTCGTCGGCCGCCCCACTGCACATACACTGGAGCTGCTGGTGGTCCAGCCGGAAGTCACTGCCGTCGATCGAACGGGCCTCCTGTTTGTGGCGTTCCCGTTCCACTTCCTGTGCGCTGTCCAACTCGTCCGTGATGGTGATGCGCGTCTGCGGAGGCATCGGACCGATCGACCCATTTCCGGGTGCAGTCATCACCGACCCGTTCGGGATCGTTGCCGTCGTGTTGGTGTTGGTGCTCTTGTCCAGCCGTAGGATGGCGGACGGTGTTGTGGCCGAGGCACCCGTTGCGCCTGATGCCATCGATAGGCCATCGGATGCCCCCGCCAGCCCGGCGCTCTGGATCGCTTTCAGTGGGCTCGGTGCACCGATGGCGGGTGGCGGTCGAAGCGAGGTGGTTCGACAAGCCTCCATCAGGCTTGCGACAGTTAGGATTGCGGCACCGCGTTGTGGGATACGTTCGTACAGGCGTTGGAGTTGGGTGTAGAGAAGCTTCAGCTCTTCCAGTGCTTCCGTTTCGGTGAGACGGCCTTCATTGGCTGGAGAATATACAAGAAAGACGATGAGATTAGATAATGTGGAAAAAAGGAGTGCCAAACAACTCTTATCCGTTCATCTAACCCCAACGATGTGTTAATAAAGCGAGCCTGATGAAATTGCTTACAATACAATGTGCAATCAGAGAGGAATTAGAGCTGAAGTTTCCATATGATAAACAGATAAGATCTGAAGTAAAATTTGATTCGCAAACAACACACCAATTAGAATCAGTGAATGTTTATGAAATGATGTTTAATAAGCACTAGCAATCCACTCAAACGAGTGCAATCGAAACACAAACAGCTTGATGTTTGATTATCAGTTTTGCTCATGTTTCACTCGGTTTAATGTTAAGTTCTTTTGTTCATTTTCCTGCATGACACTCGACCATATAATGAACCAGATTAGTTTAAATGATTTTTTAGAAGTTTGAATCGCTTTACGTCCTACAAATAGAAACAAGTACGTTCAGGAAAAGACGTGTTATAAGAAAGAATACAAG
Source organism: Anopheles maculatus (assembly GCA_002091835.1). NCBI lineage: Eukaryota > Metazoa > Arthropoda > Insecta > Diptera > Culicidae > Anopheles > Anopheles maculatus. The sequence goes on along the minus strand of KZ061694.1, from coordinate 209,982 downwards.
TGTTAAAATATTTGTAATGTTTTTATACAAAATACATTTTGCTAGGGTGTTTCTGTTGATAGATCAATTCAAAGTTGATGTTTATGTTGAACCTCTTTGGCGATGCGTATTTATTTGCTTTCTTTTACATATAAAAACATCTAAAACAAGCATCCAGTGATCCATCTGAATGTATTTGGCCTTGTCTTGGTCGACAGAATTTATTTCACAATTTGGAAAAAAAAAATTGTTTGCCACGCAGTATTCACCTTACAGCCATATTTCACGCATACTTCCGCTGAATAAACGATGCTATTTTTCACACGTCTAATCAATTTCAGCACAAGCTCATATTCGCATCACCAACTCCATCTTCATCTGCGTTTATGTGCCATACTCCATGACACAAAAGTGGCGCCCGTCCGGGTATCATGTGCCCAACGATAATGAAAATGGCTGATCGATCATTCGGGCCCTCTCACCCCCCCGGTTCCCAAGAACCAGCATAGTGCAGAATGTGATAACGATAATTCATTTCCAAAGGATGTGTCTTAGAGGTGGTCCAGTGCCAGTGCTCATTCCCGCACCATTACTGCATTCATCATCGGCAGCTGAGGCAGAGAGAAGGGGGTGGGAAAATTTCCGAGTCGAAAGGACAGCGTCCCATATCGATGGCCATGTGTAAAAGGGCACTTGATCACTGCCAGGAAAGATAGAAAGCGGGTCAAAGTATAATTTCTCCATGGCATCAAGGCAATCGCCAGGATGCTTCCGGGGTGTGTGTGTGTGTGGGCAGAAATTGGGTGGTATGGTCGGCAGCTCCGTTCCTTTGTTCCATACACTGTGCACACTGTGTGCAACAACCTTTTGCCGAAAAGTGATTTATCGAAATTTGCCTCGAGCTTGTATGTAATTGGTTTGGTCCGTTATTTGCTCTGCCAAAGCTATAAAGTGGTGCCTGCAAGTTGTCCGATCCTGAACTCCTGGGTAATGCTCATGTGTATAACACGGCGTGGAGGAGAGGACAAAAAGAACCAAAACGAGAAGCAAGAAAAAAAAATGTTGCTCCGTCGTACAAACATGTGAAAGAGAAAAGAGCTCTCATTGCTGGGTTCGTTGTGGACAACGAGAGCAAACGGACGCAATTTGGTTTTCCGAATTTCCGCCATCCCATGGAGCATTTTCACTTTCTACATTCCAAACCCCCTTTATCTGCTTCGTTTTGTGTAAAAGTCCCGGCGTTCAAGGATCCTTCGCCCCGTAGAGATCATTGACAAATGGGAGCGTCGAGTTTTCAACTGCATTGGGTTTTCCCTTTCGGGATCTTTCGCTCCCTCTGTCTCCCTATCTATCGAGGCCGAAATGTCAAATAGTTTCCCAAATTGAATTTAATGAAACGAAAACAATCTGGCATTCTCGGTAAGCATCCAGGCCGGCATGAGTTGTAAAGAGTATTGTTCTGTCCACTTCAACAGTCGGAGCTGAAGAATGGGATCCCGTGGGCAGACCAGGCGTACTAACAACACCGGAACTGCAGATGGCTTGGATTGCAGGAATCCAAATGCATCCATACAAGAAAAAAGTGTATGTGTTTTTGTGTGTTCTTGTGAGTTCTTAGAAGAGCATGTCTCGCATGGCTTCCATTAGAGCTCGTCGCTTGCTAGTAGCCACTCGTTTTAATTCTGGACCATATCCTTTTGCAACATTTGACATCAAACAGCGTAAGTTCTGGCTGTATGTTGACCGTTTGATTTGATAAATTCTTCGTTTAAAATCTGAAAGAAAACTACTAACGACACATGCAAACAGATTGATACTGACCCATGTTGGCCCCGAGCTGGGCGGTAGACGTCGTGACGCTGCTTGCGTTGGCGAATGTTCGCCCGTGCGAGCGGCTGATAAATTTGGCACCGGACGGTTTGATGCCGAGCCCGGTCGGATCGTCCTGATGTTTGCCACCGCCCCGGAACACCAGGTACACCTGCGGCGAGTGGATGAGAACGGGAGAAAAATGAAGGTGAGTAATCATGAGCGACATTCCACAGTGATTGGTACTAGGGTAACGGAGGGCTGACCGGTAAGGACAAACGCTTAGAGAATTCTTTGGAAGCAGCAAATGGGGCCACGATATTTACACGAAATCAAATTTGACAGATTCGGTTTCGGTGGGGACTAGTGCTAAAGCATTTGTGTCCTTGTGGGTGTCACTTTGGGCGAAGGATGGTGAGATTCATCGTGGAAATTGGTTTATTTGTAGGTGTACAGCTTACCAAAAACACTAACCGATAAGTGGAGAAAGTTATAATAAGAAAAGACTCACAGTTTCTGGGTGAAAGGTGAGCGAGGATTTATCGAGAAATAGGTATCGACAAAGCTTTTACTGTCGTTTGCCCGCCGTCAAACTCTTCCGAGTACAGTGACATTAGGGAAATGTTTTGTAAGCTATACAATTGGAACCCGAAAAAGCAGACTGACACTTATCACCAGGACACCATTATGGTCCATGCTATTGACATTAAATCATTCAACTTGAGCTATTTCGCAATCGTAATGCAAACAACTTTTCATTGACTAATCCTGCCAAGCAAGCTGAAGCATAAATTCGAAAGAACTCGTTTCCCAGCCACATTACTCGGGAATCCTTTCCAGCCAGTGTCGGTCGAAAGCATCGGATGATTGTTGATGACTTAAGTTTAATAAAACACTTCCAGGAAATTGTCAACCGCACTTGAAGGGCTTGAAGAAAGGAAACCAAAAGGGGATACCGAAAATAAACTAAGAAAATCGGGTGGGTATAAAAAAAAAATGCTCTGTGTCCTTCTTATCTTGCGGTGGCTGGGGGCACGACGGTGGCGACAAACTTGGCCGGTGTGTACTTTTCATTTAGAGCGATGGGTTTTATTTACAGGATCGCTATCTTGAAGTGGTTCATTATCCCTTTTTTTCTACTTTCGTTTTGTTTTCATTTTTCCGCCTTTCGATTCTCTTCCAAGGTCCACCGGTCGTCGGTTGGCTGAAGTTGGATAAAATGCTCAAAACACGCACACACATAAAGGAACCCAAAAATAAGATAGGTTGAATTTTAAGCGGTCGCTTTTCTTCACCTACACGTGCGAGCTTTCATCGCACCGAGTGCGATCGACGCCGAAACGGCCAAAGGACGTGTGCTTGTTGGGTTGTTTCTTTGCGGGATCGTCTTTACTGGTTTTGTTTCGTTTAGGTTTTGTTTTTGGGGTTTCAAGAGCAATACCCGTAAGAGCCCTTTGACAGAACACTTGGAAACAAACCAACAAAAAAAAAAAGTTGTAGAAAGAAAGGAAGCGGCTAACGATTGTTTGTCTTAACGAACGGATACATTCGTGCCGCTTTTTTTGTGCTGCGGGGGCTATCACCACACCCGAAAGGTACCACTTACACGTGCAAGAAAAGCAATCAAGCACTCTCGACAAATGGGAAAGTGGGAAGAAAGGATCGGAACCGGTAAACGAAAGCGAAAACAAGACCACGAAGTACGAACCATATAAAACTGATGTGAAATACCAGACACCGCTTACCAAGGAGGAGAAGAAATCGTTTAG
>KZ061694.1:191702-206196 GCA_002091835.1 Anopheles maculatus | reverse complement strand
CACAATGGAAGCAATTTTGCTGATTGTTGTTTGAAAAACGAGACCGCTTTTTGTGCAGTGATAAAACGCACAAGATTTGTCTACACACCGCTTGCGAAAAACTGCATCAGTTTAGAGGGAAAGATAGGAGTAAAACTAAAGAAATGTAAAGAGAGAGAGAGAGCGAAAGAAGCAAACTGGCTATCGCTTCCGGCATGTTTCGTTCTGCTGCAGAGCGCAGCATAATGATCATCAACACTATCGTTGTGGAGATTTGGGATGGGAAAAAAGACCATTCACCACTCTTCACAGTAGGGTACAACGTTTCGTCTAAATATCTTCTAAATAAATGATAGTTTTTGTTTTCCATCGTGCAGACAAAGGAAGTGTGCGATGCAGTTTATCCGCCATGATGAAAATGACGATCGTGGTTTAGTTTTTGAAGCTAGCAGCTAGAGAAATGGAATGAATATTTTAAACTGCTTGAGAAGGTCTGCATTTTGTATTTTTTCCCTTAAATTCATCGCTTTTAGAATAATTTCTTATATTTAAACAATTTTTTAACAACAATCAATTTTTAAATAAAAATATCTTACTTTTTTGACTCATAATTCATAAAATTACTTATCATCAAACGAAAACTCAACGAAGGACTTCCTCAGCTAGAAGATTTGCCCGTTGTGCTGTTTCATTGCGTGCTGCCATATCTTTTCAATCGCTTGACAACGCCTTGCGTTATTATTATGAGTCTTTTTTCTGCTTTTAAGTAATCTTTTGAAATTTGTAATCCTGCTCGGGTTCCTTCCATTCGGGGGACATTATCTCGGTCGGAACAGTTGGGAAGAGTGCTGTGCAAAGTGACATCGTTTGACGCCACAGGGAAGTTCGCCGGGAAGATTTCCCGACGCCGCGTAACCGCTTCCCCGTAAAAAGAATCAACAGTGGGCCATGTTTTGCATAGTTTATGTCGCAGTAGGTCTCGCGAACCGTCGCCTATCATTTGATGGTTCGAGGCGCAAGAACAAACGTCTTAATACGCTTTCTTCGCAGCTTTCTGACATGGAACACACGCAACAATCTGAAAAAAAGACTCAAACCAACCACATTTGACCGCTGAATGAGATGACTTGGCATTGGTGGGTAAGGTCCGTGTTTGACACCCGTCAGCTCTTGACTCGGTGCTACTATATCTGCCAGCACAGTGAGAAAAAAGCGGCAGGGAACGAGCGATTTATTATCCGGCGGTTCCGTGTTTCTTTTTTCCTTTGGATGGTTCGCAGTTTTTCTTGCACTAACCCTCAACGGGCGAGTCCTTGGCGGACTGCGTGCTTGATTTATTTTACACCATGTTTTGTTTCGTTCTGTGGCTGCAACCAGCTTCTTCTGGTGCTTTTGGGATCGTTTTGTTTGCTTGGTTTTTTTTTACTTCGTTCGGATGGATACAGAATGGTACATTTGCCGTCTTTCCATTTAGTGTGGAACAGTATTTCATCTCATCCTGCGGATGAGTGGGCATTTGAGTGTTTTTACGATGTGTTTTTTTTGTTGTTGTTGTGTTTCTGTTTGCTATGCACCACCACCACCACCACATCATCATCCTTTTCACGGTTGGAAAACGGAAACTAGTGCCGAAAGCTGACAGAAGAGATACAAAAGGGAGCGCGAGAGGGAGAGCAAGAGAAAGGACGAGTGGTCCTCTCTGGAAGCAAGACATGACCAGAAAATGAAATCTATTTATTTTGGACCGGCCATGAAGAAGGCAACCGGTCGTCATTCCTGTGGGTTTGGTTTGCGTTAAAAGATGGATTGTGAGGAGTGATGGTTGCCGGTGGTGGTGGTACCGGTTGCGGTCGTCTTACGTCAAACCCGGTGATGCATGAACCTTTCCCGAGTAGACTGATAATAGTCATGGTCATGCGGTTTCTTCTGATCATCTCGGCAGAGCAGCCGGGCGGTGGATGATATGGTTAAGGGCCGGTTCCGGCTAGATACTTTCTATTTTAAAAAGAAGCTTTTTGTGATGAATTCAACGAAAGCTTGCAGAACATGTGAGATTATTTGGTGAGTACGCCAGCTTATATGATGAAGATCGATTGACAGCAGTAAATAACTTGCTTATATTCAAAGTTAGAAAAACAAAATTTAAATAAATTTTTTTAAGAATTTTCATGTTTTTAAACAAATTGACAGGATTTGGTCAGTTAAAATGGCAAAGATGTCAACTGTAAGGTTTGCTTCATTGATGATATTTACACAAGAACTCTATCCAAATCTGACGAAACCCTCTTAGCCGCGTTCGAGAGGAAAACTCTCAGAAGGATTTTTGGAACAGCATGTGTGGAAGACCAATTTAATTCTACGAACTGTCTTCATCATCATGAAGCAAATTAGACTCGTCAGACTTCGAAGGACTGGTCATGTCAGAAGAATGGTACCGGACGAACTAGCCAGTATAGTCTTTTTAGACCACCCACATGGACAGAGGAGGCTTGATAGTCCCACACTGATATGGAGTGATTGCGTTGGTGAGTCTGTCAATGGCCGGATACGACTAGGATAATTGAATTGTAGACGACGGCGCTCGTAACCAAGCGTAATCGAGTAGTATATGGGTCATTTTTATTCAATATTTTGTTTAAAACTTGCCTAAACCTTCATAAAAAAAAGCCAAAAAGGCAAATGGGTAGAACTGCATGTTGCAAATACTTAGAGATTGCAATTTTAATATTTTCTATGTAGCTTGATGTACACTTGACGCTTTTGATATGTATACAAGCTGATAATTATTCTTATTTATCTCCTGAGAAACCTTGTATAACGCATTATTTTTTCAAAATGTTTCCCTACCAAGACTCAAAACTTTATCATGATCCAATTTCTATAAAACGAACTGTTAATTGAAAACCTACATGCGCTGTATAAATTTACAAATTCTATCGTGCAAAATAAACCATCTTTAAAACAGTTTTACAAATTCTACGAACAAAAACCCGGCTGTTGGTGCACACAACTTTCTTTCCCTTCAAACCACCAGTCTGATTCATAAAAAAAAAAGAGATGAATGACGGTACGGAAGGCCAAAGCGGCAGCAACCATTTTTCGCCTTTTCCATAAATACTTGCTCGCCTTGAATATCAATGATGGCGCCTGCATTTGCATATCGGCAGGATGCCTCCGTAAGCTGGCCATTAGCCGGGAGGAGAAAAAAGAAGTGCCGAGTAGATAAGTATCCCGGTGGGATCATCTCGAGTGCGGGGGAAAGGTTGGTTGGTCAAGAATGAACATTAAAAACCCATCATGCAAAGGAAGGATCGATAGTGTATAGTACCGTAACAGCTCGCGTTTTCCAATCCATAAATCCAACAACACATGCTCCAATCGATAAGCGTACGTGCGTGTGTTTGTGTCTGCTCGACGAGCGAATGGTAGATAGCAAAAAGATCAATGCCCCAAAAAGCTAAATCTACATCCAACGCCCTTCGATCATATGATGATGGGTTTGCTACTGCTCTACTTCTCTAGTCTCTGGAATGGACGGTGATCCACATCAACTACAAGTTAAGCACCGACAATATTCAAATCTCACTCCGGAATGCATTAAAGAATGTGCTGCTCGGTGGATTGTGGATGGGAAGATAGGGGCGAACACAGAAAAACAAATGACTCTACCACTCCTGCACTACAGTTTCATTGTAGCAATCTGTTTCTCATACATAGACACGCACACAGACACAACTATCCGGTATCATCCACTAGCAGAGACAAGCAACGAATGTATGGAAGGTTGGAGCAGGAACTATCTGTTCGGAGCACGGTGAACACTGTTCACTGCTCATCCACGGGCTTTATGAACAGGGTGAAAATGAACCATACAGCAAGTAACAAGTTGTACAACACCCATATGCACCGGGAAATATGCCGGCAGTACAGAAAAAAAACCAACCCAAAAACCTCTTACCCACACTTGGAACCGAGGTTCAATGCCGAGTGAGGTGTTTAAGGATAATAATTTCCATATTAAAATGTTCATTTGCTTCCGACCGATGAACAACCATACTTTTGCAGTCAGCTCTGTGACAAGCGCAGCAGTATCGATTACCGGTGCACCCACATCCGGCGGGGGCCGGTGTTTCCGGAACTGGAAACACAGAATGTATAATTAATCTTCACAAAACCGTTTCAATTGCGATTACGTCTTGTTATGGCAGCAAAAAACCATACAAACAGTGAAAAAAAGCAGCAGCAGCAGGAGCAAGCAGTTTAAATTATTCATCCAAATTGGTCATCTGTGTGTAAGTGTGTGTATGTGTGTGTGTGTGTTGCGGAGGTTGAACACACGTGGCACAGAATAACCGATGTCCGCAAATTAATATTCAATCGAGATATCCTGAGGGTTGAGTTTTTTTTTTAACTGCGGACGTGGGTATTATCCTGTCGACTGCAGTGGGCGGTTATTAACATCGAGTGTTTCAAGAAACTATTTTCAATTTCAGAGTGCATCTTTATTGGTTTCGTTGTGTAAAATTGTATCTGTTAAATTATGTCTTTTAAGTAAATCCTGACGTTATTTGTAAGTATTTTACCAATAATAATTTTTTGAGATTTTTCGTTGTAAAAAAATGAAAATTAATAATTTCTTTCTCTTCTCTGTTTGCCAGCTTACATGCATATTATCTTTTGATTGCCTCTCTTACAATGCATTGCAATATGGCAAGCTATTTCTCTGATTGATTTGTTACTGAATCTCTTGTCTCCATTTGGCCTAATATCTGGCAAATAATTCCTTGCTATTTTTTTTTCATTTTTAGTTTGTTTAAGCTTTTAGTTTTGCTTATTTTTTATCACGTTTCAAAACATAGCATTCATTTATTTTATTATCTGATTTTTCATTTCGTTTTGCTGCATATTTTTGATCATATCCATATTTTTTTTGTCAATTTTATATGCTTTAGCCTTTAGCTGCTCTTTAACTTTCAGAATAAATAATTCTTTTGATAACAGCATTTTACCCACCCTTTGTGGTTCGGTATCGGATACAGATCAACAACCATTGTAAAAGTAATGAAAAAGCAATAAATAAATAAACAATAAAACCAAAACCGAACGCCAAAACTACATACAAAACAGAAGCAAAACATGAACAGTCAGCAAACCACATGATTCATTTGCGGGCGAACGGAACCTCCCTTCGAAACGCACGCGCACACACACATACATTCATTAAGGATGATACTCACATTGACACATTCAGGAAGCAGGTCAGTAGAAATTCGTTGTAGATCGCCATCGATATGAAGCGGCTTTCGTTGAACTCGGACGGTGCCTTCCGTACCATGATGCAGAGCCGTACGCCCCAGGCCAGAAACAGTACCTCCACTGCACGCCGTCCAAAAGGCAGCAAGACCAGCGTTGGTAGTTTAGCGGGAATTCGTGGTTTTTGTGGTCATATTTTCAAAAGACCCGAGGCACATCGTACCATCCGGAAGTAAACACGCATCGTGTGTTTGTATGTTGCCAGGGTAGAATAAAGATAGCGTAGAAAAGAAAAGGGATAGAAAGTTAGCGTTAGTACGAGATTGTGTTTTTTGCTGCTGCTGCTGCCTGCTTCAACGAAGGTATAATATACTATTTACAACAAAGTGCAGAGTTTGCTTTATGATGCGGACATGGATGCAGCTTACCGACGGACTGCGCGGACCGAACCGAATATGCCCCCGGTACGGTAGCGTAAACACATTTTTGTACCGGACCGGGTTTTGTGTGTGTGTGTGTGCATGCTCGGATAAAACATACACGTTACAATTTAATAAACAAAACAAAACACAATAGAGAAAAAAAGATCTACACGGAACTTTGCACAAAACAGCGTACGTTCTTTGTTGTTTTGTTTTTAACGGGGAAAAAACCCGGATTCTGACCGAGGTTGGCTAGCGTATAAATCTCAACTACCAGATAAAAAGCTTGTATAGAGATACTTCTGAAGATAGTGTAGTGAAGCGAGTTCAAATAAAGTTTTCAAAACTGGGATTTTTTTTTTGCTTTCGCACTCGCGCGAGTTTCAAACAGATTCTACTGCAGATTGTTTCTTTCAAAGTTTGACACAATTTATGAAAGCCTGAACTTGATCCTGGTAGAAACCTGGCTGCTTTATGCTATTCAGGTTTTGTTCTTTATTTCGTTCCGCTACTATATTCTATTTCCAGGCACACTCGGCGATAGGGTAAAGGGTTTCTATTGCACTCGCTCACCATACGTACAGGTATGAGCACTGCGAACCTGCTTGTCGACAGTTTTACAGCTAACTTCCATGTCGGGAAGCCAGCAAGGAAATGCGCAATATGCAGCCCCGTGTTTGACAATATGTGCGGGTGCCGCGGGCGGGAAAGTTCAATATCGTAAGCGCAACTTTTACGCGCCATGAACAAGTGGCTCGAGCACGGCAGCGTATGGCGGCTTGCTGCAACACGTGCCAGTAATTTAAGCCGTAACATGCTGCTTTCGAAAGAACTGCTTCTTGAGCTTCTCGGGTGCGAGTAGTAGCAGCAATAGTAACAGACGCGCGATGGTTTGTGTTGCTGTTTTCGAATTATCCTTTTCTGGAACGTTCCGGGAACTGAGAGAAAAACAGTGGAAAGCACGACATTTTCTAGCGCTGGTGGAAAAATAATGATCACTGTTACATAGTGTGTCACAGCACCGAAGGAAGTCCAGCAGTGAACACATGCCAGGTAGAGCCAATAAATATCCTGCTAAGGTGTGAAGATTTATGCAGTTGTTTTGCTTGCATCTTGGTAATGGCTAGTGTTAATAGCCAGTTTTTTTCACATTATACAGTGGATGTGCGAAAGTGGAGAAAGATGGCTTACACTTAACAGATGTTTAAGAAGGAGCTAGGAAGTAAAACAAACATTATGTGTTGAAGAGGATACTGATGCGCTTTTTTAAAGTGATGATTCAACACACTCTGAGAGCAAGCGAATAAAGATTTTATTGACTTTTGTGAGGCTTTCTTTAAGATGTTTTCTTTTAGTTGTTGTATTTGACATTTAGGATTCGATGTAAAAAAGAAATTTGTAGAATTAATAAAGTTTCACTATCAACACAAATGTGTTTGGGGCTTTAAACGACTTAATTAAGCCAATATTATAATTATTGATGGGGCAACAAACACGACAAGCATCTCAATTAGTCATTATTATCCTTCAATAACAGTCGAGAAAAGGGCCAGCAACAACAAAAAACAGACACCTCATGCTCATTCACACCATTCAAATTAATCCTATCTTGTGCCCCTTAATTATGGGCTCGCTATGTTTTTTTTTTCGTACTCAAGCCGCAAGTGACCTACTTAAGCATGCATCTGGTAGCCTGCAAACTAATGTAATGGTGATTACAACAACAACAACAAAAAATAACAACACACAACCCGGATAACCGCTGCAAACACTTCCAACGAGTTCAAGCCAATTTAACGGGCCAGAACATTTTAATTAATCCCTCAACCGTTAGCTTTACTTTCGTTTTTCTTTTTTGCTCTATTTTTCTCGCGTTCTCTCGCACAAACACTTTACGCAGCGTGGCGATACTTACTCGAGGTGAAGGTATGATCCCACCAGTCCGTTTTGCACAGGAACGCCTTCAAGTTGTCCGCGGTTCGGCCAACGATCACTACCGGCGGTGCGACCAGCGTCCGAACCAGAAGCGCAATCCCGACGAAACCACACAGCACGCCCAATCGCTTCAGCAGGTACGCATCGGTAATTTTGACCGCTTTCGCTGAACGGACGCGAAAAATTACCGATATCCTGTGGAAAGGGACAAAGCAAAAAAGAGGATAAGAATTAAGGGAGTTTGCAAAAAATAGGGAATGGTTAAAGAAATCTGCCCAGTTTTTTGTTGATGTTTTGGTTTTTGAATGTTTACTTCTTTAGAGAGCTTTTTTTTCACAAGTATTTGCTGTCTCCTTTTTTTACAACCACCAACAAATCTTCGTGGTTTGATGATTCTACTCAGCTAGCAACGGATCAAAGGTACGCTTTTTTATGTAGTAAACATGGCCGGCATTACAATGGCATTTGTTCTTTACTTTATTTGTGTTTCTTGGTGGGTTTTGTACTGGGCTGTTTGCTGTTATTGTGTTTCCGACAGTAGCTATACACGACTACCATAGTTACACACTCGAAGGCAAGTTAACTGTGAGTGGAAACACAGTTTGTGAAGAAACGTATCACTTCCCAGTCTGCAATGCCGGAATACTTACCGCCAGGTTTTCAGCATCAGTGCTCCGTACGTCAGGGAAAAGCCAATTTCCCGCAACCAAATACGGGCGGTGCACGAGTAGAGCGATGGTGGCGGATACATTACAACCGACTGACGAATGTCGTTAACAATTCACCACGAATAGATCCCCGTACCATGGTTTTGTTGATTTTATCATGAAAATAGAAGAGTAACAAAAGAAGGGAAAATTAAGCGCATCTAGCTATAACTAAACTGCACCAGCACTAGCGTAAAGTGAGATTGACGGGGGTGTTCTTCTAAAACGGAATCGTGTTCCGATTTTGCTTTTCGCCACTCGTGTTTAACGCCACCAACTTCCAAACATCCCGTTTGCACAGCAGTTAGTTATGTAAATGAACGTAATTAGTGATTCTGTCGGTGTTCGAATGAAGTTAAAATTAGATTTTGTTTTTCTTTTCTTCATATTTTTAATTCTTCCCAGCAACGGTTTCGGTGCGAATATAGCTGTTTACGGTCTTACGCCTTGTGTACCGTGACTGTGCTTTGCTACAGAGACATCAACAACAGTACCGAAACAACACAACACCGAAGCTCACGGCTGAACGTTGTGCAGGAAAGAACGATGGTAGTTTTTAATTTGCTTTTACTTTTCGTTTTCCACTTTTCCGTCATTTTGTGGCGTACGAAAGGAAAGCGAAATGAAGGAAATTATTTTTATGGCAGTGACCCGTACGGTGGGACATGATTCCGTCGCACAATATTATCACCATGCGCGAGAGCTGTGGGGGCGTTGAAAAACTATGTGAAGTGAGCTTTGATTTACGTCGAATTGTTTATAGTGATGAGTGGGGAGTGAAGTTTAGTGTCGAGACATTGTCGCGTCGTCGGATGCGAGAAGTTGTCAAGGATGCAGATTATGTTTCCGGACGAGAGGGCAAATATTTGTAGACAAAAGGTTTGTCTCGTGGATATTCGTGGGCGTGAGATGTTATGACCAATTAATAGCACAGATTTTACGAACGAATTCATGTAAAACATTGCTTGCTGAACTAAAGTAAAGGTTATGTTTTTGTAAAAGGTCATATTGCTCAAAATACGCAAGTTATAGGGAATAATTCCAGTCAGCAGAATGATAAATAGAACTAACTGTTTGTATCAATAACAATAAATTATTTCAAAGTTCTCACAACCATATATGGAAACTCGTAAAAATCGACTGTGATCAAATGTTTGGTTTCATATCTTTAGCATTCACAATAAAAAACATATATAAAATTAGTCCAACCGATAACTTGTTTAGCGCGAATCATTTTAATAAATTAAAAAAAAATACAATTTTAATTTATAATTCTATAGACTTATCTGATTTGACAATACGGCTACATGCCGTAATAATGGATGAATAAAATAATATAAATAAAGACTTATCTGATTCATCAAAGGTTCACAATAAGCATTTTAACAATTACCAATTCAGATTTCGAACAAACGATTTATTTGATCAATACAATTATTCATGTTTCTTATACTAAAGCTAAAATTCTTAAGCTAAATTGTAATGTCAAATCCTAATATAACTAATATTACATCGAAATGATCCCAGTAATATGTAGTTTGATACTCGAAAAAAGTTTCATATAAAAAAATCAATAGTTTATTTAATAATCATAAATCGATTAACAATCATAGCAAAATTACTTTAATTTTTCAGTAGCAATATAAAAAGATAGATTATTTTTAAGTCGATAAAGAAAAGTAAAGGTATACATTAAATAAAAAGAAAAGTAAAGGTTTTGTTCATTCGCAAAACAATCCTCATTATCATCGGCTTACAATTTTTCACAAGGTACTTAAACTGCAAATTAATAGCTGCCATCGAAGTTAAATGATTTTTATTTCTCATGCATCGAAAAACCAAACCATCCGTACGTTCCACTCTCCATAAGGATGAGCACGGAAAACATTAATTCGAAATGGAATTAAATAAAGATATCTTATTTCAAATGGTACAGCGCGCGTACGGCAAGGAAAAATCGACCGACATTTACAAAAAAGACCCGATTGAAAGCGGAAATAAAATAGCAAAAAAAAGGAAAAAAAGAAAACGTTTCCCCCGCAAAAACACTGTGCACCATTTGTAATGTAATGAATCGAAAGATTAATGTATCCTTTGGAACGGGTTGCGTGACCCCTAGCCTCCCCGTGTTTCCTGCCCCGTAAAGCACGAGGTGGAAGTGAGTGAAATGAAGCAATTGCCGAAAATAAAAACACCAAGCACGGGAAGCATTAAATGGATATTTGAGTATGGATGTATGTTTAAATTAAAACATGCCTTACGTTCGGTGGGTACCGAACCCTTCCGAGAAGGTATGTGGCACACGAGGAAGAAAATGGAGAGAAAAAAGGGAAGCTGAAAAAAAAAACGGGAAGCGAAAACTTACCGTACAATATATGCAAAATGCGCCCAATGCAATTACACGTAGCAGCGCCGGACTAGCGGCTCGCACAACCTGTAATGGAAAATGGTAAATACAAGAAGGGAAAAAAAAACGAAGTGTTAAAAGTCTATTTTGTGTTCTATTTTGAGCTGGCCGGTTTGCTGGTTAGCTGGCAGAAAACAAATTCGTTGCGAAAACTGGAGCAATTTAATTTGGTGCAAATTCCGAGCAAATAATTGTACGAATTGAATTTCCATCCGTATGACACGGGCGTGAGGGTGGTGTAAAATAGAGCGGGAAAAACCGGTCCGAAAAAAACATCGGTCCACCATCAAAGAAAAGCGTAAAGCATTGCCTTCATATGCAGGATTTTTGCCGCTTATCGTTGCTTTGGACAGATGCCCAGGATTCCACAACCTATGCAGTTTTTTGTTGTTGTTCCTTTGCTTGTTTGTTTTATTGTGAGGTTTGCATTGGTTTAAAGGTTTTAGCTTACCGAAACCATCAAAAAGCAATGATGAAAAAGGGGTAGGCTGGCCAACTTGTTTTTTGTGTGTGAGTTTGTTAAAATTTAAACCCAAAATGGTTGGCGTTTCAAAGTTTAACAAAATAACTCTCTCGTTTTTAGAGAGCTGTTGGATGGGATGGTCAAAGCTTTTAAAATGATACATGCAAAACGAAAAATTAAAGCTCATGTTGGTGGTTTTTTTGTTGCAATCCACCTTCGCAAGTGGTTCAATTAAATTCTGGCACGGGTGCTTCTGACAGCACCACAATCTTGTTGCATTTTTAAAACATCCAATCAGTCACCGACACCTCACACACCATTCTGGCCCGGAAGCTTTTGTAATTTTGTACTGGTGCTGGTGGCTATACAAACAAATTTTTACAACAGAATAAATTAATGAAGCGTCGTCCTTGGCGTTCGTGATTCGTGAGCGATGTAATGAAAAACGCAACTGGAAACCAAACTGCCGGTTTCCTTCATCGGTTTCATCGGCACGTATGCACATCCCGTTTGTGATTTAACTGGGCAACGTTTGTCAGTCGAGTCACCGGTGATCGGGTCACCAATAATAACAGCAAAAAAGTAATTTACATTTCCTGTTACGCGTGAGAATATCCGTTTGCATTGTGATTGTCAGGTGCCAACACTGTGCTGCAGCGTGCAGCCTTGAACCGCAAAGTTCGATTGGTTGAATCCGCACCCAGCACGGTGCGACAACTACATACATCCCTGGTGGTGTGAACATGTGTAGATGCGTTTGTTTTATGTTTGCCTTTTTTTGTTGCTGGTTGTGAAGGAAGGCATATAATCACATCATAGCCCACAGGACGCATCGTCAGCTGCTGTCATTCAATTTCAGTGTAAATGGAACATGGATAAAACCACTGTACGACACTAGCTTAACAACGCGTTGGTGAGAAAGCATTATCATTCTATATTAAGCATTGAACGTGCATGCAGTGAGGAGGTAGAAATTAATCATAATTTTGTTGCATGATAATGTTTGTTTACAAAAAAACAGTATAAATTTGAAACTGTTCATGACATTGATGAACGCACTCTTCTTAGAATAATAGCACAGCACATGTTTTATAAATAAAAAATTTATTTCAATTTCTTTTGAAGTTAAAGCTGATGTAAGAAAATAATTCTATAACAAAAAAACCTAATAAAACCAGCAAACACGGTTCTGTTTTGCGGCCTTCAATTAATAGATTAAAAATGTGTTTCATTCACCAAATGCAAACATGCTCTCCTTTTTATCCCTTACTGTTCGTTCTATACAACTTGTTTTAAATTAAAATTATTAAACCCCTGCAACAGCGTGGCCAGCGTTGGTTGAAGTTTTCGTTTCTTTTTCCCTCAAACACGTACGGCACACAGCAGTACTCGTCCATCGGCAACGAAATGAAAAGTACACAAGCATTCTAAATGCAAAAACGGTCGTCCCTTACCTTCACTTGCTGATACTTGAAGGTAAACACGGCCGCCGGTGGTAACAGCCCGATGACGGCACAGGCCAGCACCAGGATGGACGTACGCATCGGCCAGTTGAGTGCGGCCACGCACGGCGATGCATCCTCGCAGAAGTCACACCCTTCAGCGCACGGTAAACATTCGTACGAGTTCGCGATGCTGTAGGTGCTGTACTCGTTCTGTGTGGTGTTTAGAAAAAGTGTAGAAAGAACGAGAGAAAGAGAAAATAGAATTGGAAAATCCCCATGAGTTACACACTTATGTAAGCTTTATGTCAATCATTCGGGGGGCAAACAAAAATCGCACAACCCTTACCAGCATAAGCTTTTCGTACTCTTCTTCCAGCGTGCTACCGTTGAAGTACTTCTGCTCGATCGTCGTATCGGGAAAATAGTATCCCTTACGGCAGATGCACCGATAGGACCCACGGCGAAAGCCTAGCCCGGGAATGGGTGTACACTGTAAAAGAAAAAACCAGGGAAAATTGAGTTTATTTATTAAAATAATGCTCTCGTTGTTTGCCTGCACTGGTTGAAAATCAAATAAATGGTCACGCCGCCTTATGGGAGGCGTAAAATAAATCTACAACCAAGCTGGTTTTACGCGGCATGTTCTAATAAAGTCTAAAAATGGTTCGAAGCTCTGAACTCGCGGAAATGCACCCGGGTTACAAGTTTAAGTCGTGGAGAGAGGGAACTACGAAAAAAAAAAGGTTTCCTTTAAAGTACCACGAAATATACCATAACATTGAAACAGCATTAAATTAATTAAAACTAATGAAAGCAATGAAAATTTATCGCGTTCAAGTTCTATTTTCCCTGTTGGCTGTGTTGCTTCACATTCCCTTTGGCCGAGTAAGAATTCAACATGGAGCGAAAGAAAAGCGAAAGAAAAACACGAAACCGAGCACCAACTAAGCTCCGGCAGTGTTGAGAGGTGTATCCACATCGTCCAGCTTTAATGGGCCGACGCCATAACTCAACCGAGTGCGAGCCTCTTGCGCTCCAGTGTGAAAGGAATTTACGTATGGTGTACAGCGGATTTTTTTTCCTTTTTTCTGCGCGTTTGCTAACATCTTTTGCTCGTCTGTACGCCGGAAGGAACAAATGTCTACAGTAAGCGGACGAATATAAATACAGACGAACAAAACTGGGTAGCAAACGAAGCATTTTCCCTGCTTACGAAATGGCAAACAGAGGCATTCCTTTTTAAGGGTGATGTTTCTTTTTCGTCTGTTTTGTTGGTTTATTTTCTTCTATTGCCCTTACACATTCACCGCCATAGAAACACCATTTTAACGTGATTTTCACGTTCGCACATGGGGTTTAGTAGTTGGCCGTGTTGCGGAAGATAAAGCATGATTGCTGTGAGAAAATATTTGGATACAAAATTATAGCAAAATGGGCGAAAAAAAAACACTTTTCCCACCGTTATTGCTGCTGAGTAGACGAGGGTCAAACGGAAATGGGGACGATGTTTGAAAAATTTTATTACTCAAAGTCTACAAGGTACCTTCGGGAAAGTATCTTAACGAAAGGAAGAAAACATGCAAAAAACGAGAACTCTTACCTCGGTCGTTCGCTGTTTGCATTTGTCCGTGCCGGCGAAAATGTTCAGCGGCTGGGGTGCCCCAGATGGGGAGTTCTTCTGCGGACACTGATCAATGTCGACGCGCCTTAAATCGATATCGATGCCAGATGTACCTCTGTTGGGGAAGCAAGCGAGAGTGGTCCGGTTAGCTGATGGAAGTGAGCGGTTTTTGCGGTTTATGACCACCCGCCAGCTTATGCCGGTGGCTCTAGTTGATGGCCATTATCTCCTTAGCACGGTGTCCGGTCGGTGCGGTTCAGAG
>KZ061694.1:168141-190975 GCA_002091835.1 Anopheles maculatus | reverse complement strand
AGCGAAACGGTGTAATAAATTTAAATTTTGCTTATTAAGTGTCTAGAGGTGGGAGCTTTTTTCCCGAGTTTTTTGTATCTGTAGAAAATGCGTGCTTTATAGCACAACTTGAACTTCCACTTTATACCACAACTTTAACTGATCACTTCTTTAAAGTATTTGTTTCTGCTTATAATCAAAGAAACGTTGAACTTCGTGATAAATTATTACTGCCACTTCGAAGGTACGGTTGTTGAAAACAAAAAAACCCATCACCCGATAGAAATATGTTTATCCAACTGCTCGGAACCGTGCGCTTCCCTAATGCCCTTGCAACAACAGCTTCGGATGATAATCTTTCACAGCATTTTTAACACCATCTAGCTAATCCATCTTGCAAATGCCCGAACCGGTCGCGTTGAACTACCCACCTACCATTTCCAATTTTCCACTTCCCAGCCAAACAAGGTCTGGCGCGATTTGCAAAATTTGCCAAATGACTCCTGACAACCGCAGCGCTGCCTCCGTGACGTTGCTTAATAAATAGCGAATCGGTACGATGGACGCTCGACGACAGCGAAGCATTTTCAACGAAAAGCCACATTCCCACGCAAAAAAAAGAACGACGAAGAACCACACACCGGTCCAGCCAATGGTACCGGACAGCGGCATAAGTCAACATCACAATCAGCTCGAGCCGGTCGGTCGAGTGCGTTGGGGTCGTCTGTGGAAATGGCGAAAGTTTAATCTGATGAAAGCAAAACAATCGATAAGTGGGGGGTGGATGCCGCCGCCGAGTTGAGTTGAGGGGTCGGCCATGAAGGTTCCGGCAACGGATCCGTATAATCGGATGTGACGATCACGGGCGTGTGGGCTGCGACGAGTGAATCCCGGCGGAAAGTAATCCTATTAAGTTGTCGCTCATTGATTTTTAATTGAACATGAAATGGACCAACGGTTCGTGGAGTGTGTTTAGTGAGGCTGTGTGCGCGAGTGTGTGTGTGTAGCTCTTCTGTACGAAGTGAATTGTCTATCGGTTGTGGATGACGGGGACGGCCTGTAGACACAAACGTCACCAGCGTGTATGCAATGTGGGAGTGAGATTTTTATCGGATCTCACGAGACTAGTAATAAGTGAAAGTAATCTTAAGATATAAGGATCTACCCTCGCATACAGCTGACAGGGATGGCTTAGTGTATGGTTATTCCGGGAAATTGGAGTTTTGCTTCACAAACCAAAGCACGGCTCTAAGCGTACACTACAACTTTGTTTGCTGCGAATCCGTTTCCGGTTACTCTAGTTGCGTCTTGTCGCGTCTAGTTTAGCTCTGATATATTTAACATTATTATTGCTTGTTTCGGCACTTTCTATTCTTCCTTCAGTTAAGAGTTTCGACATCTTCTTGACACCGGCAAGGTAACAAAAATTCGAAGAGGGAAAACTTTTCCCTCTGTAACAGCGCCCAAACGGAACGGCATTCGGTGTAACCAATTGTTAAGAGTTTCCGCACACTTTAATGGATGCTTTTGTGAGCTTCGGCAAGCTAGGGTACGAGATTGAATGTTTAATGAACCATTAGGAAGCGCTTGGTAAATATGGGCTAACATAATTTACCTAACATCGAACTCATTTCGCGGTACCTGACAGTACCCGGTGTCTGAGAAGTTTTTCGGACAAAGTCAGCCAAAGCTTCACCAGTATACAAAGACGTTTTGTACCTGAAGAAAATCTATTTCTACTCTAGTAAAGTCTAACTCAAGCAAAGATTCCAGCAAACTGATAAGCTGGACCATCTAACGCACAATCATCGATTAATCATTTCGTGTTGGAAGGATGCGTTCAAGAATTATCAAACCGCAAAGAAAAGACACACTTGCAAATCAAAACGATACGCGGAAAGCAGCAAAATTCTTTCCTATTTTCTTCATTTCGGGATTCTTTTTCACAGCTCGTTTCACTCACTATTAATTACCGACAGATAATTAATCTCCCGAACGCTTTGGTTGCTTGCCTTCTAGTAGGTGAAATTCCCTGACCACAACCGCGGTAGATTGTAGGCCATCGATAAGCGCGTTGATTAATATGGTGGGCAGGTCTTACCGATTGGAGTTTTCCGCAAAGTAGGAAAAGCTCCCGAAAGGTGAAGGAAATATCATTTAAACACCCTCTATCTAGCGGCGAACGAGCTCGCACAGGCTAGAAATCGGTTCGGTCGGTTGTCGGTAGTACTTCAATCAGGTCTGGAACATCTCACACCACCCAAAAACCGAGTCGTTTCGGGAGCACTTTAGGGTAAATCGCATTTGGCAGTAGGATTTATGGTACGCGCTTGTGTAAGAATTCCAGATAAGCGGATTACCATCTCCCGGCGACAGTGTAGTAGGGCGGAAACGTTGGAAAGATGGGGTATCTCATTGTTTTGTTAATTAAAGGGGTTGTCTAACAACAGTTGGAACGAGTGAAACACGAAACAATGAAGTAGTGATGAATCGAATCACTGGCGAAGCGTTTATCAGTGTTTGATATTGCTACTGTAAACGTTAGGAACGAAGCCGTAACCACATTCAGACATTCCAACTTCCTCTATTAGCTCCGAAGTGATTTGAAGTGCTGCCTGGTGTAGTATCGTACCTGCATAGTTCGTAAGGCTCAGTCAATCAATCGTGTTGTGGTTTGTGATCCCGAAATTTCTCAGCCTCTCCACCCCTCCAGAATCCTCGAATGCGGACAGTTTAGTAAATCACTCTCTTCACCTCAACGATTTCGAAACGAGTCGATTTAAGTGGCAGTCTCGGCGATAAAATGCGGGCGTCCACTAACTCCCCAAAGGGATGTTGGCTAGAAGTTTTTGGCTATCGCAAGATATTGGAAGCGCTGGAGAAAAAAACCCGAAACTTCCCCACGATTTATGGACCACTGATGTAACGATGAGTGATTTACGGTACTTGACGGATCGTGTCACGTTTCGGCGTTGCGGAACAAGAAAGTTGCTTCCAACCTCGATAAGATGCTGCTAGAAGCTCTCTCACCAAAAAATTCGGACATTAGCGATGCTGACCGCTGGGTGCGAGCTACGAACAGACCTTTGCAACAAGTCGATTAAACGCTGCAGATCCGAACAGCAAAGCCGGTAGTGGCGTTTGACGTCCGGTCGTCCGAAATTACCGCAATCAATTTTTACTTGTACGTTCCGGTTCGTGAGACACCGCCAGGTCGTTTGTGGTAGTAGCAGGTTGTTGCTTTGCCTGGTGTGAGTCGGCCATCTACCGAAAGACATTCTCTGCGGTGAGCTTCGTTTAGGCTAAATTTTTGCTGAACCCTGGACAGCTCGGTTTTTATTTTTTTCGCCCCAAGATCAAGTGGACTTTGGATCTGGGTGATGGAGAGATGGAACGCCAAAACCGAAAGCTCATTCAATCAAATCCCATTACGGGTTTTTGCACGTCCCATTTTGAGGTTACGGCGGTTTGGGTGACGGTTTAAATTGGGCCCGTGACCACACACTGCCTGCCTGCCTAGCAGCAAATGTCGCTACGAAGAAGCATAGTTGTGTCGTTGGGCTTTTTTCTTTTCTCTCTCTCTGTCTCTCTTCGATCCCTTTTATATAGGTCGTTGGGAATGTGTTTCTTTTTTTCGCTATCGAATTCTTCTTGGTCAATGTGCTGTGTCTATTTTGCCACCTGCCTATAATTTCCTGGTCCTCGGTTGGGTCTCCGATCTAGCGCTACCACAGCAACACAACGGTGACGGTGGAACAGTAAACTTTCCCGTTCGTTGGAATCCGATTGTCTGAAAACCGGGATAGTGATGCGGGCACACTTGTTGTTGGTTGTTGGTGGAGTTGACCGGCTCGTGCAACATGATCCCTTTCGGGAGTTTTGTGTCCATTTTCCCGACTCGTCTGCTCGTTCCATTCCACCCCTAGCGGCAAGTTGTGGTACGTATCCGTTTTCCGCCATTTTTTCTCCAAGCACGATGGTGGCGATTTTTCTTTGACCGGTCCAACCAAAACCGTACGCCTCAAATTGGACCCATTGGGACAGTGGGTTAGCGTGGGCAGCGACGTCTAACTAAGCCTTACGCGATGCGCTCCAACCGGACACACAGCACATACCTAGCCAAGGTCCGATGCATTGTGTAAGGCCCCGGTCCGGAGAATGTGAACAAATATTTCTACGAAAGCAGGCTAAACATGGCGGTCGAGGAACTGTGGTCTTACCGTGCTCGGGAAGCGTTTGTATTATTGTGTTTTCCCGGGGTTAGGTTGGCAAATGGTGAACGATTTTCCTCCCCCATCCTGTCATCGAACGATCCTTGAAGGGTTCTATGGCTTTTGTTAGCGATGGCCATTCTCTTTTCTATTAGGCTTCGGAGTATGGGGTACACACAGTTCGTGCCATTTTTTTGTGTGCTGTTCTGTTTCTGTTCTCTGATGTCTATGTGGCAGCGCAAGTGTGTGTGTGTGTGTGTGTGTGTGTGTGATTCGTCTTTCTACACAGTTCGCTCATCGGCAGGATCTAGGAAAATTGAAAGCTCGGCAATTATTTGCAACCCTCAGCTCTATTAATAATGGGGATGTCGACAAGGGACTCGATCGTTCATAGACACACACACACGGCCTCTCTCCCTTTTCCACCCCTCCCTCCCATCGGTACGGAATCGGCACGTGTCCGAGTGGAACGGTATGTTTCAACCATTCGCTAATCGTTTCGCTTTTCGAACTCCGCAGCAAAACCGGGAACCCGTATCATGAGCAGATAATCGAGCGTGCAGGTTTTCATTTGCTATCGCTCGTCCGGTTCGCTTGCTTGCCCCCGATGCTTGATGCCATTGTCGAACGGGATTATAATTATGTGTGGATGTACAGGCTTTTGTTAGCGTTAGGTTTTGGGCTGCAAAAGCAAAAAAAAAACAAGTGCCTTTGTGTTGGGTGCACATTTGCACGTTTCGTTCCCGTTTGTAGATAGCAAAGGCGAAATAAAACTATTATTGGTACTGAAATTGAACCTTTAACAAAGCGCCGCGCTCGTTATGAAATGTTAGGAGTGTACAAATTCCATTGGCTGAATTATATCGTTTGTTTGGTTGGTATGAACTGTTGAGTTATTTTTTAACATTCTTCTGTTGATATTGGATCAAAAGACTAAGGCCTTTGCTTGGTATCGAAATGAAACTGTTGTGTAATCACCCGTATTTTTTCTTCGCTGTTTAGTTAAATTTATCAAAACATTTAAGGAAACGTCTCCAACGATAAGTTAAGTAAAAAAATTTGATAAAATGTATGTAAATGTAAATAAAAATTCTTGCACCTAAAGATTTAGACTATCTTCAACAATTTATTTGGAAAAATTGATGGATTAAGAAAGTCTTTATTCTAAAAGTCTTTTTAGTAAAGCCTCAAAGCTCGAAGCAGTAATGGAAAACATAGCATAAATGATAAATATTTAAACGGAAAGTAAAAAACTGCCTAAATCTTTATCAAAAAGTTGTTTTTAGCAATGATTCAGTGAAATTTTCAAATTTAGCAATGATTCAGTGAAAGTGAAAGCAGTGAAATTTTCCATTTCTACTTTAAAGGATCTTTCATTTGCATATCAACGATTAATTAAGTTTCTTAAGACTTGTCTAACATTGCCCGAGATTCCAGCGTCGTTGGATGGGTTTTAGTCGCGATAAGGTACCAATCTTTAAGTATCGGTTGGAAATCAATATGTGACTTATTCAATCTTTCAAAAACAATTTGTTCGTTTTTCCACATTTTCTGCTAATTTTTGACCTGATTGTTTATAGATTTGCGTCTGCAAAAATGGACTCAATATCAGTATTCTGTATTGGCAGATAAGTAACGGTCTAGTTCTGTCTAAAATTTGATACTTTTGTTCACAACAAAAGCTTTATGCTCTAGGCATTCACCAGGAAAATTAGTAAACAATACAATATAAGCAATGTTATACAAGCTAACGAAATTAAGCTACGAATGAGGCAAAAAACATGGAGGAAAATCCTTGAGATATTTTTACTATACGACGTCGAATCGTAAAAATCAAATTGATAAAATAATAATAATAAGCTCATAAAAATAAACAAAGCCATCTTTCGCGAAAATTAGAGGGTTTTCGAATAAGAGATAATGCGAGACTCAGAACCGATTAGATGTCCGATTTTTTCAAAAGAGCTTCGGGGTTTTCTCATCAAAATTTTGATAATATTTCTGGGAAACGTTCCAATCGAAGGGACGTTCCAATTACTCTAAAGGTTGGGCTGTAGGGAAGTGGCACCATCTGATAAACACTTGCTACGATTGAAATTACAAGGAAATCAGAAATTGGTTTACTGGAATTAGAATTGGAATCAGTTTTTCTGCTACCCTATCCTTGTGCTGCTAGAAAACATTGGCATGAAAAGCAACCAGTATTACAATTTACAAATATTTAACAATTTTTATGACAGGCTTGTGTTGCACAAAATGTGTTGCATACTTTAAGAAATCGTATAACGCAACCTTTAAGAACGTGCATCTTCTCTGACTGAATCACAAATGTAAAGTTTCCATAAAAAATATCTGCCAGGAAATTCCCTTAACCTTAAAGCAAACCCGTTGAATAATGTTTTCACCGTTCGCAATTAATTCCCGTCACCGTGTGTCACCGTCACCGTGCTGCTAAGGAAATGTTGTATTTATAAAGGTAAACGTAAACAGTCCGACTTACTTGAAAAAGTACGTCCCATTCTCGTACCCGAAGAAGGGTACCGTGTACGTCAGCATCCAGATATTGCCACCGCCGCAGTCATAGTACGGTTTCGACCATCGGCCATCCTCGTACTTTACCGACAGAATTTCGTCCGCCTGTCGCTCGGTGTTGTTGGTGTAGACGTGAAAAGCTGTACCCGTGTTGTCGTGACCGGCCCGGTTCCATCGAGGAGTGTTGCAAAAAAAGCATACGACGGGAGAGAAAAACACGTTTCAAGAAAATTAATATTAAATGTTGCTGGGAAAAATTAAAACGCACCAGGCAGCTATTTGTTTATTTTCATTGCTTCGGTTGGTTGTGTAGTGGTGTTGTCAGCTTTTTTTTTCTCACGCCCAACACAAACCCTCATCCCAACTACTTTCCTCCCTTGAACTGGATTTTGATTCGGTGCGAGTTGATGAAAATAATGTTGGAAGCAATCAAGTGAAAAGCGTGGGTCCTAGCGAGTGGATTTCTCTGAACAGCAATCCATTGCCTTGAAAGGTTTTTTATTTTTCTTGTGCGTCGTGTTATAACTACCTGTTTGGTGGCCATTACCTGTCAGGAAAATATTTTTCGCTTATTTTTGAGCATACCATTTTGTTGTGAAGAATATAAATATTATAAATTAACACATTTCGAGCAGGTACGTGTTAGATGTCGATGTTCATTACTTCCAAGAATTGCTTATTTGGTATTATTAGCTATTGAAGAGTTTTAAATCAGATATATTTGATTAAACATTAGCAACAGATGCGTAAATTTCAATATTTTAAGCATAACGCATCCAAAAATGATTGATAAACTTAATAATGCGCCATCTCAATGAGCTAAAATTTTGAAATCTTGCCTTGAAGTAGTACCGAGTTGGATTGAAAAATAAATAAAACTAGGAGAAAAAAATCCACTGCACAGAAGGCAAGACAAATGCAGCAACTGCAAAAACGGAAGCGCAAAAAGGACAAAGTTTCCAATGACAAACTTTCACTTCGTCACTTTTCATCACAGTAACGCATCCCACAAGAAATAGCAAGTTGCCAGCTGATAGAGAGTCTATTCCCCAGAAGTATTTCCCTCCAAAACCCCGAGTGTAAGGAGTAGCGCACGGGTACAACAGTTTCGCGAAAGTTTCGAAGATTTATTGCGACACTCCTGGGCAAGAAAGTTGAACTTTACTCGGAAGGTCACAACAAGCGTTACCCATCCCATCCTAGAAGCAGGCAAAGGGAAATTAATCAAACGCGAAAAGACAAGCCGTTTGATACTTCCTGTGTGTGTATTTGTGGCTCAGTTTTTTTCTTTTTAAAACTAGTTGCCATTTCTCAAAACTGTGTTGCTTAACTGGAGCTTTTATTTGGCCAAACTCGTGTCTTCGTAACACAACCACCAGAGAAGGCATTAAAGAGAATAAAAAAAAACACACCTACACACACACACACACGCAGCTCATCGCCAGCAAGAAACAAAAAACCTTAACGATTTCATCGAAACCATTACCGGTGACCATGGCGAACACAACTTATCCAATTTGTGGTCAAATCTCGCGTGGATTCGGGTATTTGTAGTATTCTGTTGTTGTGTGTGTGGTGCGCGTCTTCTGCTTTCTTTTCCTTTTGCGTGACCTAATCAACCGAAAAACCTCCTGATGATTTGGGAGAAAAAGTTTCAATTTTCTTCGAATATTCCCGTGACAGTATGGCGGGAAAAAACCCCCGGTTAAGGGCCTACAAAAAACAAGGACAAAATAAAATTTGATATTGTTTTGCTTTCGTTTCGGGAGTTTCGCAACCTCACTTCAACGGTCGGATATTTGTCACAGCTTTGTCAGTCACAGTTGTCACAGAAATCGCTGAGTGTATAATCATGTACAATGCTGTAAGCAAGAGATGAAAACCATTACGCTAAGCGAGGTGGAAAAATGGTAGAAAATGAAAGATATTGCGCCCGTTGTTACGATTTTTGAAGCATATTTTTGTCTCTTCCAAGAAACAGATAAACGGAACCGTATCGGTAACGTTCTGTGCTCTATTTTCGGTTTCGTGAGCATTTTTCGAGAATTTATAAAATCAATTTAATACGCAAGTCTACTCGGAAACATTTACACATATTTACTACTCCGCGTGTGGGGCGCGTAGTACGATTTCTTTGAAATCGGAAAGAAAAGCGATAGAAAAGCAAGCACATTTAAATGCTTTCTTCGCGGGGGAAAAGGAACACGCCTAATGCTGTCAATATGGGCGATAGATAGAACATGATAAGGATGCTGACAAAACGGAGATATTACACACCAATTCACCGGTGCTGCTTCCGTTGTAATCCACCGCATTACACCGTAACGCACCGGTTGGTTTTGTAAATCGTTGACATCTGAGCTCAACGGCATAATCAATACCAGAAGGCTCGGCTTGCCGTCGGTACACGACTAATTCTGGCCAGAAAATTGTGCTACCGGCAAAACAAAAACGTACTAATGTAAGTGAAATGCTGGTTTTTTATGAATATTATGCTAATCATTATACGCCCGTGTCAACACTGGGAAGGATTTTCTTCTCGGCAAGCAAAAATAAAGGAACGCTTCGTTGTCTCTCATGTCTAATGTTTGAAGAGCAAACTCTTGAATTGTTTTTCGTACGTTTGTTTGCATTTTTTATTTTTATATGTTGTGTGTGTGTGTCACACACTCGAGCCTTGTTTTTGTTTCATTTACACAAGCTTCCCCTCTAAATCCTATTCAGTAATGGTTTAGGTATGACGGAGTAGAATACGCTTAGACACAGGTCCTGATGGCAAAGGAGTTGATGATGAAAAATTCTGAAACATTGCACACCAACCGAGAGGATGGTACTTGTTTGTTGCGTATGTGACATGACGGACAGACGAGCGAGACGCAGTGTTTTTGATTCACCAAATTGAAAAGGTGTGTACCGAGTCTTGAACACACGCTACACCACAAGACTCATCCCAGCCCTGACTCAAACACATTGTTCTCATGTTTCTTCCTGTTCCGGTAGTTCCCGTTGGCGTTGGAGGTTTTTGTTCGAAATTTGGTCCACTTGCTCAAGAAAAAACGGTGCCCAGCCTCTGTTGTGGGGAGCTAAACAGGACACGCTACGGTTGAAAATTTGTTACACAGTTTTTCTCCCGGCAAGCTCACGTCACAACGAGTCGAGAACACTGGATCGTC
Organism: Anopheles maculatus; assembly: GCA_002091835.1. Classification (NCBI taxonomy): domain Eukaryota; kingdom Metazoa; phylum Arthropoda; class Insecta; order Diptera; family Culicidae; genus Anopheles; species Anopheles maculatus. Next base: position 181,080 of record KZ061694.1, on the reverse strand, counting down.
AACCAAACGCTGCCTGTTGCTAGTGATGTTGATGGTGTGTTGGAAGAATATGTTTGTTGACAACAGTGGTGCTTCGGGCACGGGTGAGTAGGAAACGGAGGGCAAAAAAGGTAGCTGAGCAGAGTGAGTTGATTTTTACCAATCCGAACCATGTTATCAATGCGTGCGGCTGACTCAGCTTACCCATCGAAAAGCTCGGTCGGTAAGGTCGGAACATCGGGGTAAAGTGAGTTATAATAATCATCTTCAGTGCTGTGCTCGTTTTGACAGGGACAACGAGTAATACGATGCGACACACACACACACACACGCACACCATCGTAACGTGTGCGACAACCGACAGGACATTACATCACGTTAAAGAGCAGATGAAGCGTCAGCTTCAGTGAGCCAGTGTGCGAAGCCGTGGAACGGAAGCATGGTTCATGCGACAGGGCGTGCGTGCTTTTTTTTTGGTGCTTGGGTTGTTCGAGGTCTGTTTGACATTTGCTCGAAATTTCTGTGTCCTTTGTGTGTATGTGTATGTGTTCGGAAATGATACGACCGACATGGCCGGATTTTCGGTTTAGGATTTCATGTTACCATTCCCGTCTAATGATGCATTCTGCCACTTAACTTGTGAGACGTGAAGTTTGTCTACTCATATTACGCACCGGCATGCGCATGGCCGGATGAAGAGGAAAATAATTTCTTTCGTCGCTCGTTTGTTGAATCTCTGGGTCGAAAATAGGTAACGGAAAAAAAGCTTGCCCACTTTTTTTCTTGCTGTTGCAGATAAAATTTGAGATAAAATTATTAGAAAGCATGTTGCCCCGAAGAAGTGCTGCCTCGATACGTTCGTTAAGCACGAAAGTAAACTTATGTTGGGACATGTACTACACCGGGTGTACCGACTCTACCTGAACTGTACGCAAACCGGAGCAGCTACCGGGGAGGGGGCTTTATTTCGACGCAAGCTTAATTTTGCCACACAAAATACACCATCCAAAACTGACTGCAAACGACTTTCTTCCCACATTCAAGCTGGCAGCGGTTGTAAAAGTTTGTTTTCAAAAGAATCATTTAACGTTGCAAAAACTCTCCCAACAAACTGCGAAAACGAATGAAATGATTCGCCCACAAAACAAAACACACGCTGACTTCATTTTCTGATTGGTTCAATATTGTGCAAAAATAAAAACCTTTGCTCGTTCAGTGCAAGTGTCTTTCGGTGGTGCAAACGCTTAATAACTTGCTTTACAGACAGAATGAAAGCGTGCACAGCAGTACAAAAGCAATCGCTATTTATGCCACGTTGGTACATTCGTTTTTTTGTTTTCGGTAGATTACAAATTTTTACCATTCTCAACTGCTCGCTGTTACAGTGTTACCGAAACGATTGGGGATGTATGCCGGGACGAAAATGAAACCAATTTTGTGCTACGATCAGGCCAATGAATTGGAACACGTGTCCAATTCTGGGCGGGACAGTTAGGATAATGGTCAAGCACTGCCATCACACCAAAGACGTGAAAATTCGCCGAACGAAAGACCATTTGTTTTTGGCTCGTTACTGTAACTGGAGAGTCAAGCACACAAAAAAAACGGTAAGTGTTTGGAGAATGTGAACTAGTTGGACCAAGACAATTAAGATCTTTTTCGTGTTTCGAAGCAAATTATCAAATAATTTGTAGTGCACAGCATATTCCTGTTAAGTGATATGTTTTGTACATAAACAAATGTACAAATAAATTTGAAAACTATATGCTCCAGCTGCATAGATGTGGTATATTTCGGAGAATTGAGATTCTGCTACACATTTTCTGTAGCAGCACTATTTATTTTAAAAATCTCAGCTGTAGCAGATAGATTCATAGCTAACGATTAAACCATTATGAAGAAATGATTATACATCTACGTAGTTGTTTTAAGCCTGGATTCCTATTCATTTACACCACTGCTTCAGGAAGGTCTTGGCCTCTCAATAGTGACATGCTCTACTTACTTTACTTTTAGCTGGATATAGAAGGATCGATGGGAACATGTTGGTTATATGAACTTTACTCTTTTCTCTTTATATTGGTATGCAAAACTTGTAATTCCAATAATACAAAAATCCCTTTAACACCGAACTAAAAGACTCTTAAATATAGGTTTATAACATATTGGCGCTTGTGGTAATGGTTGTGCCACGAAACTGTTTTTGCGTTCGCTTCGTGTCGTGATCGTACGCGATCGCGGAGGGAGCAATTGATCAGGAAAAGTTTGTTAATGGTGTTGGGCGATAGCTTGGTGTCGTAGTTGGTGTGAGTTATGGATATATATTGCTTTTCATTGCTAGTTGTGTTACTTTTTTAGCATTAAGTCGCAATTTTATTGAAGACTCAAATGCCTTCCTAGCTGGAAGAGTGAAGGTAGGCTTTCAAAGCTGTGTTTTGCTATTGTACAGACCCCTACCTTAGATCTGTCGATTCGGCTTTGATGAAATGGTTTTATTGTCGAATTTAATCGAGACGCCATCAAACAGTGATCTTGTTCGCTATATTCTATGCCAAGAGATCCAAACTTTTAAATTGCAGAACCGACTCACAATATCATAGTTGCGAATATCTGAAGATGTGAAGAGGGGGTTCAAGTCTCATCTGGGCCGTTCCCCCATAGTGAGGACTGACTATCCAACTATATGCGGTAACAATAAGTCTAGTAAGCTAGAAATGGCAGGCATAACCTAAGAGGTCGTTGAGCCAAGAAAGAAGAACATATTGAGAAAGACCAGATGAAACAACACAAAAACATCATATGCATAATACTACTGAGACTTCTTTGACTAATTCCATCACTTTTTACTTCTACTGCCACAACTCTCGCTGCAATATCCCAACCCTTACCCTGCAAATTCTAGCAAACAAGTCACATTTCAAAAAGTTACAGGGTTCAACGTTTGCTGCCAAAAACACACGAAATGGGAGAAAACTTTATCAACCAAATTAATATCAATGGGAGCTTATTAGAGCGAGACTAATTGTTTGCTACGAACAAGGTATCCACCAAGTGCCCTTTTTTGGCGCAAGGAAAAGCATGCTTTCGTTAAGTTTCTGCGATTAATTATTTTAATTCGCTGTAACTCCTTACCATTCCCATTCACCTGGTGGGAAGATCAGATAGGCCGGGCACGGTAAATGGAGAAGGTTTGGCAAGCTACTACCCAATGATTTGTCAGCTGACAGTCAATTCGTACCGGTTTATCTCTTGTTTGCAGTCGCTCACCGGAGCATCAAGCTGTTTGCGCCGCATTAGAATTTCTAAGAAAATTTCCCGATGCGATAATTTCCACGTAACGCAACTTGGCACTCAACCGGCAAAGATTTGAAGTCAGGGTGCGCTATCAGCACAGCCGGAAAATATGATTGTCATGCCTTAAAACTGGCGTCAATTCTGTGGATGGGTTACGAAATGGAGGGGAAAATATGAAACGTGACATTAGTTAAATTAGCTACCATATGCCACACGTGCAGATGGCAAGAGAGGGCACAAAATAGGACAGGAAAAGCAAGCAACTTCAAGCCATACGTAAAAACTGGATAAAAACAACACGAAAGCATACGGAACGTTTTTCCGGCACGCGATATCCGTGCACTTGATTGCTGCCTGCGGTATACAACCACCGTGGAAGGATGTGATTTGGAATGCCTATCCAAAGAGGACACATACACAAAAAAAACACAACCTCCAAAAGCTATAGTTTATACCCTATCGGGTGAAATGAAACCAAAAATCAGCAACGAAAACTTGCAACTCACGTATCCAAATCTGGCCGATGCGGAAAAAGTTCATGCATCCCTTCGGGGTTGTGAAGGAAATGGTCCCTTTCCTGCCAGGTCCTACGGTGGGCTCCCCAAAATCCAGTGTGCCGATGTTTTTTTTCCCTTCTTTTATTAGGTTCCTTTTTCGGCGAACCGGGACCGTTTAAATCGCTTCCCGGTGTACACCCGGAAACCGTATTATGACGCGTTTGTATTGAATATTTTATCTTTCTTCAGTGTTTCGCAGGTTATGGGCGATTTTGTTACTGCGGTAAAAATTCGATCGCACAGGAACACGATAAATCCGGCACAGCACCGTACACGGAAGGCATAACCTGTATACCGGTTGAGGTTGTGGATCGGAGATAATTTTGTATAGCGCGGCCTTCCGGTAGAGTCAAATCGTTAAAGCGGCACTAGGACGGTGTGTTCGTTTTTCGAGTGGTAGAAAAAGGAAGCATTTTCCATAAAACTGCAATGCACTATCAACTGCGGTTTGGTTGGTTCGTGTGGGACATATAACCTAGGGATAAAAAAATCTAGGAATATAAGGTATAGATAATGGATTCCAAGATTTAAAGAGGTACTGTCAAGGTCTTAAATGCAAAAGATGGAACTAAATCAATACCTTTTTCTGTTTCATGCCACATTCTTAAGTCACAAAGTGTTCTTTGTTTTTTCCAACAATATTTATTACACTCGAAATCAGTTCCCCTGTATATTGGTATCGGTTTTTCACACGAAAAACCACACTTCAAGTCCCGATACTCTCAACACACCCGAACCGATCTATATTTGCAAAATGCCCGGGTACAAGGGATTGTTTTGCAACGCGAACATGCCACGCATTAATAAAAAGTGAAACTTCCCGTTCGTCAGCTACCCAGAAATAGTTAATAGATTCCACAAAATGATTGATGGTGGCCCGGATACCGAATACCGCTCGTGAATATTCATTCACACAATCAGTCTACGTGCCACGAAGATCCATCCCAACCAACCGAGAAGCCAGCTCCATCATGATGGCGTTTTTTTGGTGTGCTAGTGACGCAAAATACGAATCGTTGTAAAAGTTTTATGGAAAACAAAAACATTCGAGCGAATCGATTGTTGGTATGGGAACCGAGAAAGGGGGTTTGGATGCGCAGGGAGCGAGTAAAAACAGGACATCAGTAGCATCATCCAATTTACTGGCCCACTTGTCGGTGGAACGCAAAAAAAAAAAATACGTGGACTTTGCAAAGACAAGGGATGCATGGTAAAAATAGGAAACGTACAAATTCTTGTTCCGGGTTTGGCAACAAGAAGGATGAAACACACAAAAGTACCCTTGAAGAGTTCCTCTTCTGAGTGAGCAGCAGCATCACCGTCATCATCATCGACAACATCGTCAGCATTGGGTTGATTTCGTAGGCAGCCCATCGAGTGCCTTTTTGAAGCATAATGAGTTAATGGGAAGCTTAGTGGAGCTTTTGAGGTTTTGGACCACACTCGTTTTTTCTTTCGTTTTTCTTTTCTCGCTCGTTCCTCAGTTTCTATGGGTTCGAACCCCACATCCACATTAAGATCCAACTCGACGCTCGTCATCGCTTGACTGATACCGGCGGTGTAATCAGTTTTAGCTGACTTGCGGTTTTGTGGTCAGCAGCATTGGCTGTAGTATGATGCGTTCCCTCAAGAGTTTGCTTGGGAAATCTATTTAAAGTGAAAGTTAAAAGAGGTTTCTTACAAGGGATGAAAAATCTTTGCCCGACCTCTTCAACGCGTTGCACGATCATCAAATAGAATGGAACACAAAAAAAAATCATCGAAGTCATCGTGCGCTCAGCAGGAGCACTCCTCAACAAGTCAACACATATTAAGATGCCACTTAATAGCAAAAAGAAAAGAACCGTTATCAATATAACCGAACCCGAAGAATACAAAAAACGGATACATATAATGGAAACCCATCACAAGACACAACACTCGCCGGGCCATGTTCCGGGCTGTGGATTAGAACGTTTAGCGTTATTGACAATGAAAAGCGCTTTTTTGCTCTCGGTTGTTAACGTCGGTTCGGAACGCGATGAAGCGATAGAAAACGGAAGGCAAAACACGATCAGTGTCGTGTTTCCCGCTGTCTTGGATGGATAAAGACGGACGAATCGAACATCGATCCCAACCGCTCGTTGATTAATCACCCTTCCGGGTTGAGCTTTGTCAGGGTAGTAGGCTTACGGTGGCGTTGCTTAATTAGTCTGAACTGTCTTTATCGGTTTGATGCGAAAAAGGCTTAAAAAAGGAAATCGAATCCACTTTGTTCAACCGTGTGCGTGTGTGTGTGGAGCTGATTGATTTACAAACAAGTGTCATTATCAAGAAGCTGTCAAAGGGTGCTTCAGATAAACATGCTGATTCAGCACTCTTTTACCATCGCACGGATAACGATGCACACTCGGAAGGAAGCAAACTCACGCACACACAAAGGGATGAAAAATCTTTGCCCGACCTCTTCAACGCGTTGCACGATCATCAAATAGAATGGAACACAAAAAAAAATCATCGAAGTCATCGTGCGCTCAGCAGGAGCACTCCTCAACAAGTCAACACATATTAAGATGCCACTTAATAGCAAAAAGAAAAGAACCGTTATCAATATAACCGAACCCGAAGAATACAAAAAACGGATACATATAATGGAAACCCATCACAAGACACAACACTCGCCGGGCCATGTTCCGGGCTGTGGATTAGAACGTTTAGCGTTATTGACAATGAAAAGCGCTTTTTTGCTCTCGGTTGTTAACGTCGGTTCGGAACGCGATGAAGCGATAGAAAACGGAAGGCAAAACACGATCAGTGTCGTGTTTCCCGCTGTCTTGGATGGATAAAGACGGACGAATCGAACATCGATCCCAACCGCTCGTTGATTAATCACCCTTCCGGGTTGAGCTTTGTCAGGGTAGTAGGCTTACGGTGGCGTTGCTTAATTAGTCTGAACTGTCTTTATCGGTTTGATGCGAAAAAGGCTTAAAAAAGGAAATCGAATCCACTTTGTTCAACCGTGTGCGTGTGTGTGTGGAGCTGATTGATTTACAAACAAGTGTCATTATCAAGAAGCTGTCAAAGGGTGCTTCAGATAAACATGCTGATTCAGCACTCTTTTACCATCGCACGGATAACGATGCACACTCGGAAGGAAGCAAACTCACGCACACACACACACAGTCTGAAGGACTTTTCTAGGGAATCTTGTAGTTTTTTGTTATAGCGATGCCACACAGCTTTATATTAAGCGTTTGGTATTACTTGCGCAGTGTAACGCACTGTCGCTTGCAGTGGATGGGAAGTGTGAGTGTTCTTTTATTTTAAAGCTCGCTTCTCCGTTCAAATGACGGCTCAGGAAGTCTGCTTTGCTGTACTTCAACGTTGATCCGAGGTGGAGAATCGCGTTTTTCTTTTCTTATCCTCCAGTTAAACGGATGACGAAGCATGTATAGCTAACATGGATTGAGATGGAAAAAGAAGAACTTATTCAAGTGGCAGGTGAATAGCGGATAACAGATTTTCTCTCGGATCACAGGTATGAGTCTAGCGCTTAGGAAAATTTTTAACTCTCATTGTTTATTATCCGTGTTTGGTATCTGTGCAATTCTGTTCTTTGGTTGTTGTTGTTGTGCCGCATCATTATCCCGATCAACTGGTTTAAACCAGGATATATCTCCGTCTCGACTTTTGCAAAGATTGCCTGAAAATGTTGACTGAATATACAGCTCACCAGACAAGGAATTTTAAAGCTTCAATTTTAAGTTCTCATAGGCGTTTCTTTAATTTTCTGTCATTGAGATAAATTTATGAGAGCCTAGAGAGACCTCAAACTAACTTATCAGGAAAAATTGGAAATCACAATTTGGAGATTAGTAGAAGGTGACTCGCGGCCTTAATATGGTTGATCGATCCTCAGTTAGAAACATTTTTTGACATATTTTATAACCGAATGATTTGTTTTTTACCTACTTTTATCTACGTGTTGCTCGAGATTTGCTTCTTTTGTTTGGCGAGGGCCTACATATTGGCGCAGCAGTTGTAATTGATACATTCTACGAATATTGAAGAAATTTAACAAAGAATGTATACCTTCATAGTTCAAATCATTTAAAAGATTTAGATTACCAATTTCTGACTAGTAGTCGAGTTACGCGGGTTAAGAGATTCGCGGATTTCAAAATTTGGAAATACTGAAAGTTTAAAATTAACGTCAATTTAATTCTTGAGTTTAAATGTTGATTAAAATAACATTTAAATGGAGAGTTTTTCATGAAATAAACATGAATTTAAACAATTTGTTTCTAAATTAAATTTAACTTTGAAATGTTCTATGAAGGATTAAACTTACTCTAGGCACGAAGATCTACGCCGGTCCTCAGTACCCACGTTAAAATATCTGTACAGATATGTTCTGATTGATATGAAAAGGAAAGTCATATTAAATCACAATAGAAGTCAATAAATGACTCCCTGTCAACTTTTGTAAAACAATCTCCAATGAAGAATCAGTTAGTTAAGTACACACCAGAGTAGTGAGAAGAGTAGAAACGTCAGTTGCAATAAAACCCGCCAGTTTGTTGTACTTAAACTTTACCGATCTGTCCAACTTTAACTTAACAAAGAGAGCGAAAAAAGAAACGTCACACAGCGAAACCATCTTAGTTTCACCCATTTCCTCTCTTCCCTTCACGAGCACGATATTATGGCAACAGTAGGTGGTGTGGCGTTCTGGAGCTGGTAATTATTTTCGCATTCTCCTTGCTGCTTTGTGTGGTTATATCAGAAAACGTTGAAATAACTTTGTTCCTAGTTTCGAAATTGAATAAAGCACAAACTGATGAAGAAAAATGAGTTACTATCAGGCGAACGAAAAAGCACGACCTTCTCAAAGATCTCGTAACGCCAAGCAACCTCTGCCAACTTCAGCAACAGCATTAGTGTTTTGTGCGGGAATGAGGCACCAACGAGGATGAGGAATGTTTTCCTATCCAGAAATAGCCGACAAACAAAGAACTTGAGCAAGCAAACTGAGGAGTGTTGCAAAAGCTTTTGCGTAGAGGAAATCATCGTGGACAATGCTTTTTGCTGGGTTTTTCTTTTACCGCACTACGAAATCCTAACTATAACTAGCTTCCGTAGCAACGCGCCCACAGGGGTGCCATAAAGCTAGTAAGCCTCTGAAAGACCTGCACAATAAATAGAAAAAAAAACACGGTACGCGAGACAAAAATATACTTACATTTAATATACTGTTCGTTGCGCGCGATGACCTTCTCGGCGTTTTTCCGTGCCAGAAAGAACCACTCCGACGTGTTGCCCAAGTAATGATACTCGAGCGCCAGATCCTTCACGAGCGAGGCACCCTGATCCGGGGGCGGCAGACGGTACGCGAACGGGCAGAACAGACCGCGCTTGGCCGGATGCTGGTTCCAGTCGAAACAGTTTCCGCCGGCAAAAATATCATCATCAAACTCGACCATCGACAGGACGGACGCGTGCAACAGGTGCTCGGACGCCTGTACGTCCGCGGACGAGAACTTGAATATTCTGCACGAATCGGTAAAGACGGCATCCGGTGGTACATGAAACAAGAGAACGAGAGAGAGAAGAGACTTGAGTGTAAAAGAACATCTAATTAACTTTTGTGACAGTTGTTTCTAGGCGCCGGCAATGTTTGAGGTTGGAGATTGTCATGGTTTTAGAGTCTGTTTGATGCGGAATGGTGTCCAATCGTTTAGAACAGCGTTGAAAAGTTGGATCAAAGTAAGGCGGAAAGATGTCAGTAAAGCTGCTTAACGATGGTTTGGGTTGAACGTTTTATTCTAGCACTAATCGTTGATAGCTTTAGATTAGGTCTTTGCTTAATGGAAGAATTTGTTACAGGTTTTTGAAGCCGAATGAAGCTTTTTATGTTACATGATACTGCTCCAGAAATTAATATTCAGGATTATCAGCTCATTTCTTGCATCATTAAGCGAATAGCAATGACTTTCAAACGTCAAAATCACTCAAAGAAAGAAAAAACCAAATCCATTACATAAAAACATTTCCATTTTTCCACACGATGCGTACAAAACAAAACATCCCGCCGGTACTAAACACCTCACCAAACGAACATAACAAGCCCACCTGAACCGTTCACGGGCGGCAGCTTGTTGAAGGATAATGGGCAACATCTTCAAATCAAGACAAATTGACAAATATTTCACCACAAAACTGCCCACTAGCGTCGTACAGTGGCAGACAAGCGAAAAGCGAGCCATCCTGTTCACGAGCCTTCACGAAGTTGGTCAAATTAGAAGAAATGTGCTGTGTAATATTTTCTCTTCCCAAACAAAAAAACCGTTCACTGGTAGGAGTTCTCTGTTCCTTGTGCCCTGAAAAACCACACAAACCTTCCAGCAGGGGGTGGTCTTCGGTCTCCGGACCAAGAAACCGCTCGAAAGTAATGTACCTTCATCGAAACTTTATCCTTCGTGATGTGACTTCGGTGTCGGTTGCGGTGCGATTTGGTTAGGCAGGGTCTTGTTTTTTTTGGGGAGGAGCGTGGAAAGCAGGGAAGAAAGTGTTTCCATCAATCCCGGTCCGTCCGAGGCCAACCTATTCATTATGCCCGCAAACAACAACCCACTATTACTGAGCTGCCCAGGAGCTGGGAAGGCAGCGTGCGCACGACCTGCGGTTTCCACCGGAAAAAGGTCCATCACGATATGACGCGGAGATACCTTTTCTCGTCCGGTTCCGATAGCCATCTTCGATGATTGATTACCGTATACTTAGCGAATCAATTTGCAACACTCGAGGCGTTTAATCACTCTGATCCTGCCCGGGAGGTTTTGCAATCTCGAAAGGCAGTCGTCAGCCTCCGGCCACCCTCAAATCGGGGCCGCACAACATCGTCACGTCATTTTGGACGGCACCACCCGTGGAAAATGTGGTTCCGGTGCCGGAAAATTAGTCGAAACCATTAGTGGCCCGGCGGGAAAGGTAGCTGGATGGATGAGATTTTCATCTTCAATCCGCTCGCCAAACGAGATCTCTCGAACGGACACAGCATGTTGCCACTTTGATGGAGCAACCTTTTTTGTGTGTGTGTGTGTGTCCCAAACACGTGACACAATGAGACTGTGAAGATCATGGTCGATATCAGGGGGGTGGATAACGGGAAGGACACTGGGAGAATCACTTTTCCCACAAGACGACGGTCATCAGCGTGTGGCTGCCTACGCTGGCACACATTCTTCTCCGAAATGTCGTCACTTCGGCCATTACCGCTGTTAACGGGGACCAGACGGGTGAGGTTAAGAGTGCTCGGGAACAATGGTTGCTAGCTAGCTGGAGCTTGTGTTGAATTCTTCATTAGCAATCCGATTAATTCAGCGTGTTTTGGATGCGTAGTTTGAGGGTAAACTCTTCCACCGAAAAAGCTTTTATTTGTAGTGCTTTTTTTCGTACTCTAACCCACCGACACAGAGGCTTAGCCGTGTGACAGGAGGCTACTGAATAGACAATGTTTGAACCACATAGCAACATACTGCAGTTTCTGAAATTTTCAAGCCTTTTTGTTAAAGTCTTTCATTCGGAAGGGATAGGTTTTACGAAGCGTTCCCCATTAGCTTGTGCGGTTAAGGTCAACAGGAACTCATTAGGGTTGCGCTTTTGGAACGTCCGACACCAAAAACCTTCTCCGGGGATTAGTGCGATGGATTATCTAAATATAGCACGACAGCAAGTGTAAATTACTCATACTCTATCGCTGCTTCATTGTGTTGCTTCATTTTGTTTACCAAATTATCTCCATAATTCCTGCAAAAACCCCACAACAATGTGCCCCTGAACGTTTATTGATTTGTTTGCGCACAAAACCCACACATGAGATAGTTCGCACTAACAACAGTAACTATCTGTTCCCGGGAACAAATGCACGATAAATTATTGTCCTGCCTAGTGGGTGCTACAGTTTGGCCGGGCACGGATGCAGCAATGTTAATGTAAACTCGTTATGATTTAATTCAAATAACCTTCTTTAAACAATCGCTACGGACTGCGAACATGGACACACACGCCGAGGTCGGGGTTAAAGCTTGGTTGCATTGTTTTGCCGTGCTTTCAGCGTACGATAAATTATTCGTCCATTGTGTCCACAAACAGGGTGGACCATGTAGTGCATGGATGATGCACGGTGGAAAAATAAACCAAAGAACGGAACGGATAGTGTAGAGCATCCTGGGTCGGTGGTAAAGTTTAACCGGTGGTGCTCCAGTGGCCAGACGAGGGATTGGCCGGGTTTGGCCTTCAGCAGGGCCAAAGCTTCCACTTGTAACAATGAGGGTAATCTGTTTTGTTGATATTATGAGCTGGTTCTTAGTTTTCGCTAAACTCCACAGGGAGTAGTCCTGGCCAGTCCAGCAACACACCATCACCGGGTTTGTTAATGTAGGAAAAGCAGCGCACGATGACGGTACTGACTTGTCGTCCGGGGCTTGTCGACGAATCGTTCGTACACTGGGGAAACGCACAAACACAAAACAGCAAAAAAATCATGCCATCCCAGAGCATTGGAATTGTCATGAATGCGGATCACTCTGCGGCCATGGAATTGAAGTTGAATAGAGCCTTCGCCCAACGCTTATTATTTGAAGTGCTTCATAGTCTTCAAAACCCAACGAATAAAGGGAAACACAGAGACTGGTGGTACACGCATGCGAATGTACTGTTTTTAATAATGGGCAGGCCCAGTAGTACTGAGCAAAACCAGAGACGGAACAACATACATTGGTTTGTGGTGTACAGTTTTGCGGTCTAGCGCTTGCGGAAGGCAAATCTCTTTAGGGATGCTATTTTAATATTGGCTTCTTTGAATCATCTCTTTTTTGCGCAATAAGCCAAATGTTCTTCTCCGGTGCCAAGTTTATCTATCGATTGATGTGCCAGGAAAAATTGAGACTAGACGATTAGGCAGCATTTTATTTTAGTACTATTTACTATGACTTTACAATTTAATTAAACGTCGAAATTCCTCATACGCTCTGGAGTACATTAGCATCCGAAGCTATTTCCCAACAATGTATGTGGCCAAATGTCCTGCTATTGCACAGCAAGGTTGGAACTAGAGATGAGAATAATC
>KZ061694.1:156805-167812 GCA_002091835.1 Anopheles maculatus | reverse complement strand
CATCGAGTGAGAGTGAGTTTGAAGCCAAAAGGAGTAAGCCACTAGTCGGCGCAGCGAGTGAGAATGAGTTTGAAGTCAAAAGGAGTGATTTTGAAGCCACAAGGAGTGAGTTTGAAGCCATAAGGAGTGAGTTTGAAGCCAAAAGGAGTGAGTTTGAAGCCAAAAGGAGTCACTAGTCGGCGCAGATATTGAGAGTCATAAAAAATCTTTATGCTGAGTTGAAACTATAAACTTCTTTGCAAGATTAAACTCACTCACTCACTCTTACTCATTGTGCACATCTCTAGTTAGAACACACTCACCAACAGTGATTTAAATGGCGTCAATTAACACAAATGTAAATCACAGCCACTATTTAAATCGATACACCCTTTCCGGATCGTTTAAACAAAGTCATGAGTGCGCTGCCCAACCTTTCCAACCCGGAAACCCGGCACTACAATTTGTATTTCAATTAAATCGCTCAGTACCCGGCGGTGATGGCACACCTTCTCCATCCAGCCTTATTGTTGCTCACCGGGTTCACACCTAACAGAACGTTCTACATTGAACATCATGTTTCCAGGAATGTATAGCCCGGGCGCCTAGGGTTGTGGTTTCGATCCTTACCTTCCTTGAACCCCGATCGAACACTCGAACGCACAGCTCTCCCAGTTGTCTCCCAGACAAGTCGGCTCGGTAAGCCTTTTGCGTACGAAAAACAAAACCACGTCACCTCACCACTGCCAAGATCGAGCCAAATGTACACACAGAGCGTACATAGCTGCCTACGGGCTACGGGCCACCCTCAAACCGTACACGGATACGTGAAAACGTATGAGTGGTTTGCCCGGGAGCCCATCATTCATTGCCCGGAACCAATTTAGCTTCCAGATAGGCACCCAAGTGGCTCGATTGACTGCTCTTCGCAACTCAAACAAAACGCAACCAAACCTATCGGAAGAATATTGGAACACGAAATCCAATCATCGATACCGACAAGCATTTATGTTGTGCCCGCACGGTCCTCCGACCAACCGAGCGCCATGGCGTCGTACGCGTTTGTGGAGAGAATCCGAAATTAATTAATGGAAGCACTCACAACCAATTAACGTCAGGTGGAATAGCAATTTACCGTTTCTTAACCTAATGTTGCAAAAGGTCCTGGGTAGGAATGTTGGATCGCTCATTAGAAGGGCAAGCCGCTTTGCGAGCTTTGAATGTCGTTGTGTCAAATGGTAAGCCTTTGGGGGGCATATCAAGTTCTTGCTCGATACAAACACACACACACGACATCAAAAATCGCCCAATGCCAACAGGCGTTAGAGGAACGTGTTTTCCTCTTTTTTTCTTCGGCTACGAAGATGAATGCAGCACAAGTAGAGAGGTTTTTGTTTTGCTTGATTTTCTCCTTGTAAGACGAACGATCCTTGGTTCTATAGTGGGAGAGTTCAGGCCGGCGCCTGCAAGCCAACCAGTGTGCGTGTACGATACAGTGGTAATGTCGCTTCTCGAGATCAATTCTTCGCAACACTTCATTGATGGTTTCGTTCGCTATGGTTCAGCGAAGCGTACGACCATACCGGGACCCACGAAATGGAAGCAATGGTAACGGTTCGCCATTTTCGGTTCCCTCTACTCCGGGGCCAGATTAAACGGCACTTGACTCCGAGGGGCAAAGTATCTGGAGCCGTCCGGGAGGTGCACACGCCTTCTTATGCCTTTATTTTCTGGTCGCGCTTGAACGGTTTGCCAATCGAGTGATGCTTCTGTTGCGTACTTGCGAGTGAGTCTGCACTTTGTTTTGTGGCACTTTCCCTTTTTCGTTGGCACAGTGTCTGCTGCCGGTGTGCGAAAGCGAAATCGATTATTATGCTCACTCATGGCATCGAAGACGATGGTAAAGACCGACGGCACACACACACACACACACACACACACGCACATCAGCGCGTTGGAAGAAGTGATCGAATGTGACATATTGGAAGGTACGAGCCAAAATCGAATTTCTTCCATCTCTGGCCCTGAATTGTGGTGTGTGTGTGTAGCGTGAGTGTATCGATACACACGGCCCAAACGAAGAGTGAAAGATACACAGATACACACACGCCACGCCGCGTACCCAGCTACCGGCATTTTCCGGGCAAACTAAATTATTTCCCGATTTGACGATGGAAAAGCTTTCGCGTGGAGCTATTATTTCAAGTAAGCTGCTTAGCGCGCGCTAGAGGTGAAATAAATGTTACACCATCACCTTCGAAAACCGCCGGCACACGTGTGGGCTGTGATCAATTAGGTCCTGAGTGATGGTGAACGTATTTTTTAAACCGCAACGCCATCAATCAGTAAAGCAAATACTGATAGGGAGCCATTATTTGTTGGCAGTGTTCGATGAGTCTCTACCAACCTTCTGTTTGAAATAACGCTATCATAATGACACTAGGAAATGTTCAAACAAGCACATTGCTATACGGGTGCCGCATCACAAAATGGTAAAGTTTTAATGAAGTCTCTGCCGTGCTGTGTTGTACCGCATCAACATGAAACGGATGCTACCATCCCGTGCGGAAGGTAATCTGTCTATGATTTCCCATCATCGTTTCACCGTGATGCACTCCATCCGGCACTGCATCAATAGGGCGCCGTCGACTAGCCGACACCGGCCGGATCCAATCAAGGTCTCGCTGTGTGTACTGGTGGAAAATTGAAGTGAAAAACAATGTTCCAAATAGATCACACCAACCAGAAGTAGTAAAACAAACCTCACAAAAAAAGGAAGACCCAAACAAGAAACATCGTGTAAACCACGGGTGGGATTATCCTTGGAAAAGCAATCACTTCGCTATTGGTAACACAGATACACTGAGTGAAATAAGAATAATGCCACCTTTTTTTACAATATTTTCTAAAATGACTTGACTCTCTGTGACTTAGTTATACCCGTAGCTGGATAGTCAGTCCTGCGTACGGGGGAGGCGGTCCGCCGGGATTCGAACCGCGGTCCTGCCGTGTGAAGACCGGCACCGCTATCGTATACACCACCGGGCCGCCCCGGTTTATCATTCCTCCTAGCTTAAAATGCTGCACACGATATATCGTTACTCTTAGAGCAAAATGCAATAATTTATTTGGCGATTTTTTGTTTAAAACTTCACCTCTAAACGGAATTGGCTTCAAGTGACTCAAAACCAAACCGAAAATTTATAAATAATTGAGCAGGGATCCGGGAGGACTGGTTTTATTTTTATTTCGCATCGTTTATTCAAAGTTCTCTAAATATTAATGAAAATGGCTGAGAAGTACACGAATCTAATAATGCAAGAAGGTTGGCCATAGATTGTTTTAAAATTATGGATTGAAAAACAAAGAAGCAATGATTAAATATAAAAAAATGTCAAATAAACATGGTGGTGATAATGTTATGCCGCCCAGTGTACGAGACTCCAGTTTGTTGTGTGAGCCATCCAACGCACTGTTAGTGTACAAGGGTAGCTCAATTACAGCCACCGTCTAGCCCCTGTTTGCTTGAAGGTAAATTTTACAGCACCATAGATCGAGTTGACCAGACACGATCTAAACAAACTTCACTCCAAAACAAAAAAGCTAGACAAGAGCAAAAAAAAAAGCGTAAACATAAAAACATCACCGTCCGTGCGGCACTCACCTGGTCAGCATGTTCGCCCGGTTGACGGCAATTTCCGCCTCGACGCGAAACCGATCCTGCGCGTACCGGTCGACGACGCCCTCGCCGAGATTGAGCGCGGTGCCGGCGGTACAGTTCGCCCCGAGCAGATGCTGGCTCTCGACGATCTGGAGAAACTGCGTCACCACGTCCCGGCCCTTCATCAGGTTGCGCCGATTGTTGCGGCTCGTTTCGTCCAGCTCGCTCAGATCGCTCTCCTCCATGTGGAAAACATTGTTAATGTCCACGTCCGACCCTTCCAGCTCGAACGGTTCCTGCTCCTCGATTGCGTCCTCCATTTCGGCGTCCTGCAGCAGCGGATCATCGTCCTGTGGCGCATCACTGTCGGGTGGATGTTCGTCCGTGTCCGCTTCTGTTTCGTCCTCGTCCAGCACTTCCTCCTGCTGGTCCCGACCGTGCTGGTTACCCATGTCAACGGCCGCCGGCATGTCATTAGGATAATCCACCCCGTTCGGTGCAACCCTTGAACCCGGGCTCCACCCCGGTTCCGGTGAACCGTCCGAATCCAGCTCGACCCGCCACTGTCTGGGGCGGTCGTGTGGCGTGGTTGTACCCGTTAGCGATGGGTTGGCCGTTCGTGGAATCGCGTCTAACGAGATTAGTCGTTGATTGGATGCGGACACTTGAGCGTTCGGACGCTGGATGCTTTTAGCAATTCCATCGATCCATGGCAACGGCTTGACGCCCTTGCGACCGGACGCAGCGGACGTCGGGATGCTCGTTGGCCAGTACGACGATTGCTGTTCCGCGCGATTGCTTACACGGCTGTCAATCGCTGTGTCGGACGACTGTATCCGTGCGTCCGGTGTCGAGTGCTTTTCCGCCGTGCCACGGAACGGGACGAGTTCGATTTTCACCTCGTCCAGGTTGTTGTGCGATTTCAGGTACTCCAGGCCCTTGTCGACCGTACGGCGAATGTTTTCCATTATCTCCTTCTTGATAAGCTTCCTTTCCCGACCGGTTGTGGCCGTTGCCAGCGGTACCGATTCTGGCTCGTTCGGCCCGGCAGTACGAACCGCGGCACTGCCACCCGCACTGAAGCGCAAGTTATCGAAATCGCTTAGCTCAATCATGCTTCCGACTCATCAAATCGTATCGTGAGCGTACTTCCGGTGCCACCGTTCGTCGCTGGCGGTTCCTTCGCTGGTTGTGTTTCTTCGCTGCCCGTGCCACTGCCGGATCCGCTGCCGCCCGCATCGTAGTCGAGCAGCGTAAAGTTGTCGAACACTTGCAGGCCCCACCGGATGTGGTCCTTCTCGCTCGAGTGACGCACCCGCGACCGGCCATGGCGAATGATTAAGTACTCCGAGCTCGAACTGCAGCAATTAGCCGCGAAGCACGCCAGGGACACGAGCACGAAATGGTACTGACGTAACATTGTTAAAAGCTTCACCAGCAGATGCTGCGTTGCTTTGCCGGTGCTTTTGCTGCTGCTGCTGCTGCTACTACTCTTCTTATCCACCTTTTCTGCTCATCGACATCGATTGGAACGCATCCGGCGGTACGGCCCACTATCGCGAGCACACGGCACAGCGGCTACGCGTAATGAAGCAGTGTGCGCGGAGAATTAACCAGACACAGGGTGTGTTGTTTCAAGCAGCTTGTACCGCACCTTTAGCATAATGTTCACAACCCATTGCGCGTGTGTATGGCGAGCGCTTAAAATGTATGTATATGCAAACGAGCCCACTGGGAGTGATTTGCTGTTGATTCTGTAAATTGTTTTATCACCCCGAAGGCACCACCGCTGGCTGCATCTTCTGCTGCTTACTGGCGACCGCAGCTGGACGTTACGCATAGACCATGCCGAATCTCCATTCCGCGAATACTTTAGTGCCGTTTCGATTGGAATCAATAATTCAATCGTTGGGTGTGGAATTTACTTTTGATTGCACGATTTGTACTGTCTACGCGGCACCGAACTGTGTTGGAAATAAAAATGTAAACAAAGTTTGACAGCTGTTGACCGTCGCCTACTAAGCACGTTTGTTTGTGGTGGTAACGTTTGCGGTTAGAATGACTGCTGGTGGAACGTGCCGTTGATGAATGGTAGCTGAAATTGAGAAGAAAAATAAAAAAAAAACATTGTAAGAAAATGTGTTTGAAGAATGGCAAAACATGTGAAAGATACAATTGTTTTACAACAAGCGGAAATTGATTTAAAGAAATACCACGACCGGTTATAGTTTCCCTCATCAAAACCATTCCATTTATCATCGCCCGTATATCATATGATTCCCCATTTCGTTGTGTCGTTTATCAGATTGGAAAACTTTTTTGTTGCTTCCGTCCCACACCCGTCAACCACATTCCCCACGCGAAGGAATGCTTCGCAATCGTGCACGTAAGGAAATTCAATCAATTTGCCAGCTGTGCACTTTCGGAACAATTTTCTTTTCGATGACAAACCCATCCCATCGGTGCTGACGAGTGCTGCCAGGTTGAGGCGAACGGATCGAATTTGCTCACTTAATAATGGAGATTGAAGCATGCAAGACTTTTCGTACAAGGAAAACTTTACTGCCTTTCAAATAAATATTACTAAAAATGATCAAGTGTTTGTGCAACGGTTTGTGCAGAAGCGAAATGGCTCCGAGCCCGTTCCCGGTAATTCAAACCGGTGAAATGATGTTATTTCCATCTCGCTACACTCACTGACTGACGGGAAATCGTGCACATAACACAGCCAACCATGGTACGAACGGTTTTGCCCCGACCTGTCGGTACTGTCAGTTTTGTTGCGCCATGCACTAAACGAATCTTTTTCCGGTTAAAGGCAGTCGCAGGTAGCGGTATCGAAATGTCTACCAATGTTACAGTGCGGTATCGTTTGACATACCAATTTTACACCTCCAATCATCGTATAATGGGCTACCACCATTTCACGCTAAGCCTTAAATTGCATATTTACACACACAGCGGGAAGTAAACTTTTTGGGCAGGAAAAGCCGTGTGGCATGAGAAATGAGTGGTTTGCGTGCTGGAATTATAGTAATTTGTCACAAACTAGGTGCCGGGAAAGCTTTTTCCAGTTTGGAACTGTGTATGATTATATATTTTGTGGGGAACACATTATTGCCTATTTGTTGTTCTGCTCGATAGTGGGTATTTATTTGAAACGAACAATTTTCATCAAAATATTTACTATCACACATAAGTCCTCGAAGAGTTGCTTGTATCAATATCATATTTTAAATCGAGACCTCGCTCTTTCCCAGCCGAATAACTGCTGTTGACAGGAAATAATAATTATCAATCATAGCTCTCCCTGGCAACGATATACGCGTACCAAAATTCCAACTAAATGCCACTAACGGTGTGCTACTTTTATGTCTGTCTGCAGCAAATTGTAGCAACACTAGTTTTATACGGCATTTGAACATCGTGAATACGGAATCATCGAAGACAGTCGTCTGGCAGTGGGCAAACAGCCAACCGGGGTCGCCTTTGTGTGGCCGGCTACATCCCCGAGCAACCTCATCGATTGCAGTGTAAATAAAAGTAGGATTATTGGAAATGAAATGGGAGACCTTACGTCCGGCTCCAACCAGATGCCACTCGACATCGGAATCGGGACAGCTTGCAATCCACTTTTGGCTGTGTTTTTTTTTTTTGCTATCTCCTTTTTTATCGTATCTGTTTTCGTTTTTATCGAATGTTTTTCATTTCCTTTCTTTGTGAAGCGTTTGTTTTTTTTTGTGTACTTCTTCGTACTCCTCACTGGGTGACTACGCTACCTACGGTTAGCAACGGTATCAGACAGATGCTTACCATTCGATCTGCCCGATGCAAGTGCATCATAATCGGGTCAGACAGTTTCAAACTCAAGCCCGGCCATAGTAAGCTTCTGGATGGCTAGCCATCCGATTCGTCGCCATCCAGGTTTTTTCCCCGACCAGAATCTGTTTCGGACGGTGGCGAAAGCAAAAAGCACCAGAAACTAGCCCAGGAAGTAATAATAGAAAAATCGATTTTCCTTCCACTTGCGTTCGTCCTTCGGGTGGGGTTTTCAGGTTGAAGTGCTTTCCAAACAGCAGTCAGCACCATACTTTTTTCGACCCTTTTCTAGCCACGATGCTTAACGAAAAACACAAAATAAGGAAAGGGATTGAAAGAACGCGAAGAAAGAATGGCATAGGAACTGGCTTTGAAGGAAAATCCAATTGAAGTAGCAGTTACATGAGCGCTAGTATCAGCCGGCTTACACTTACTGACCATTAGCGATATTGGAGGATAAGAATAGAGAAATAAAATTGAACGGTGAAAACTGTCGGCCCAATACACCAAGGCAGAGAAGGCGCAAGTATCTCGACACGACGCTAACTGGTTGTGTAATTGATCAGTTCACTTTTAATCTATGTAAGGAACGATTGAACTACGGTGCAGGCTTAGTTTGAGTTTAAATTGTCTTTATTTATCCTTATTCTTTAATAAATATTTTTTTAGTAAAAATGTGTATTCTTTTTATTGATTAAGCTTAGTAAAGAACCAATGGCATGAAAAGCAAAATAACTACTACAAAGTAATGGGCGCCTCCACCATTTGTGCCAAGTACTAGGCGCCTCCATCCATACCCATGGTTCAATTTCAATCTAAAAAAGTTTTAATCGTTCTAAATGAATAAAAAAAAAGTTTTAATTGTTGATTATTTGTTGATTATGTTATTACTTTATTAAAAATAAGTAAAAAAATGTAGATTGAGTTTTGAAACAAAGTTTTGAATATGCACTGTAAGCTAACAGATAAATTATAACTGTATGGTAGTTATAGCGGTTTATTGAATCATAATAATAACATTCGAGACTTCTATAACGAAGTTCTCTGTGCCTTAAAACATTTCATTACCTCCGTCTGTAAATATTAAACAATTTCTCTCAAAAGAAGTTAAATTAAATATAAATTTATATGAATGAATAAGCAGTTTTATGGTTCGATAGAATTTGATTTGCCATCACATATTTGACTTTGTTCTAGCTATATGATTTAATAAAAATATCAAATTCCTAATCTTTTACAGTAAAACTATAAAATAATCAAATCGATGGACTGTAATTTGAAATCGACTTCATGAAAACAATGGAGTGAGAATGTAACATTCTGTTTCTCGGTTTGATAAGCGTTTTTTTTACAAATTGAAAGCGGCTAATTGAAATTATCATTTAACAAATAAAAATTAAAAAATCAGACAATTTCACAAGCAGCAAGCAAGTGGGTAAATAGTATACCAGATCGATAATAAATGTTTAGTTGATTTTATGGCTTATTGTTTGTAACTACTTTTTTACTAATAGCCTCTATCAAAATTACACACTTCTTTTAGGAAGTACTGGGCGCCTCCATCACTTAGGCTAAGTGGCGAGCATCTGCTTCCACAAATATTTTACAACAAAAATGTTAACTTATTCAACGGATAATTGACAACAACTAATGAATAGGTTTGCCTTTATTACAAGAAAAAAGTTTGTTAAAATGTTTGAATACAACCAATAACAAAGTCCGTATTGTTAAAATTCAGTTATAATTCGTTGTAAATATTGTTATTGTTTTATTTAAAACCTAGAATAGATTGATTGAATGTATTTCATTATTATTATTTATTATTATTAGTTTATGTTATTATTCGTATTAGATATTGCCTACAAAAAAAATTCACACATTTGAATCCATTTAACCCGCTTGGCTGGGTTTTACAAAGTTTGGTTTTATTTAGCATTTCAGTTTTGTTTTTCCTATCTAACACACATTTTAGCATTTAGAAATAGCATTTATAGCTTTTCTTGTTATTTTTTAATTCTTTTGAAACGACCAATTCTCAATATAATTCGCAATACATCATGATTCTAAGTTTATCCTGCGCCGCTCGATACTGCCTTTCTATGACGTGTAGGTGCTTTCTTGGAAAATGGTTAGAAAAGCTTTAACATGTTTTACAACTCAATCGAGCGAAACAAAACCTTTCCGTATGAATCAAACATGTTTTAATAATTCTCAGACCAGACTTGAAACAACTGTTTAACAAGAAAATCTTTACTTCAGACTAACTGTCAAGCCTTCGTCAAGCATATCATGAAAGTTCATTTACATAAGAGCGGCTGGTTCAACGCTCCAGCGTTACGATTCTTATTAAAGAACTTGATCCATGAAAGCAGCACCTTACGACCATAGCCAACACATCAGCAACATACGTGTGAGCAAGTATGAACCGGCTTAACCGCGCTATGTTGGGCTAGTTATGAAATTAATTTCCTTTCGTTCGTGTGGTCCACGAGACGCACCACCCGAAATGATGAAGTTTTATGGTAATGAGGTACCACGGCTCGAAAGGACATCCGGTCCGGTATTGTCGCACCGTAGCACCCGTAGTTACCAGGAGCAAGTATGGCCAGGGGGCCGGTCCGTAATGATGAACTCATAATGAGCTACAGGGGACACCGCGAACCATTGCGTTTCTTTACCCGGGCTAGCTTTCCTCATCACCGGAACTCGCCGTTATAAGCCATCTCGGGACAAACATACTCACACAGACACACCAGCACACATACACCGGGGTCGGGATCGTTTGATAACCGGCTGGAGCGAAAGTTTAGTTTCATTAAATTTTAATTATCTTTGCTTCGTTCTTTTCGCATTCTTTTCTGGGCGTTCGTTATTGGGGTTAGTCTGGCTCTTCCTTGCTTCGTTCTTTTCGCATTCTTTTCTGGGCGTTCGTTATTGGGGTTAGTCTGGGTCTTCCGATGGGTTCTCCAGGAACGTTCGGAAACGAGGGAAAAAATGAAACCAGAAAGAAGCGAGCAAAAGAACAAAAAAACACGAACAAAATATCTATCGACTTAAGCGAAAAACAATTTACTTGTACGGTAAGCAAGCGCATTCTGACGCTGGTTGGTTGTAGCGTGCAAAACTTTGCTCGTCGTTCCTGTTTCGGATCGCGCAAAAAAGGTTCATCGGTTTTCCTTTCGATCTTTCAGCCCTTTCCGGAGCAAGAAAGTTGCAAACGAGTTTGATACCGGGTGACTTTCCCGGGCTGATCTTGGCCAAAAGTGGGGTATGAAATTAATCTTTACCAGAAATTAGCGAAAGAGGAGCAGCAACAACAGCAAAAAAACCCCGGCTGAAAAGCTTAAATGCCATCCTGAAATGCCAACGTTCTGGTAAAAGTGGAACAACGTTGCGTTCGATTAGCTGCGGTGAAATAGAAAACCCGGGGAGCAGGATCGGAACACTTGCCAAGGTCGGCCCGAGTTCAGCGAGAAGATTTGCCGACGAGTTGCCACTGTGGCTGACGTTTGTGTGTAAGTTTGCAAACGACCCGTCATTGTGGGGGG
>KZ061694.1:139993-156729 GCA_002091835.1 Anopheles maculatus | reverse complement strand
CACGCAGATAGCTGAACTTCCGGCTTGACAGGGCCGGGGGTACGGTAAAAGCTACTCAAGCCCCAGTACGGCAGTGTACTGTGTAAATAGAGTTTGGCGGACAAACACACACATACACAAACACACACTCCGGTGGGGTTAGAATTTCTCTGAAACACCGGTACTGGTACGGGTGCTGGCCCCGAAGCGGGAAAGATGGCTTTTGGAAGTACCTCGGACGTTGAATTCTTTTTTTTTTTGTTTAGTTTATGCTATATCCGGACCGTGATCCGGAGCTCGAGCCACCGAATAATAGCATTCGTTTCGCGAATTGTTGTGTTGTTTATGCTGTGTGCATGTGTTTTGGCATGGCGTACCGTCGAACTAGACGCGCAACATCATCGACTGTAACGCAGTCTGCAGTGTACTGGTGGTCGATGGTGGCCGTCACCGTACCGCACGGAACGTGACAAACATCATATTAAAATAGCGTTTTCATTCACCAGGAACAACACGATACAGAAACCACAGATACGACTGTTCCCGTAACGCTAATTTCGGTACGCTTCGGTAGAGAGTACTGTACAAGATTTTGTTTGCTGATGTTATGAATAGCTTTTCCTGTTAGATTCTTTTGCTGATTAGTGGAACGTATGATAGCGATGAAAGCAGTGCTCGTCGTGGTACTGTTTGTTGTTTTGAATGGTGGACTGAGTCCCGTAACTGATTCTGGAGATTTAATATTGTAATGATTGCTTTATGCTGGCTTAGTATCAATTCAAGTTAGCCAGTATAAAGCATTAATTCAAACATGAAATCGCCAGAATCAGTTGCGAAGCTCAGTCAGGATTTTTTAGTTATATTATTTCATGCGTTGATCTGTTTATTGAAACCCTGTTGCTTTTCACCTTTAGTTATGTGAAATTTAGCTTTATTTTTCTGTTGATTTTATATTAGTATATGTTTCGTTATCTCTCTTTTGTTATTAGAAATCTACAATTGATTTGACAACTAAATTAAAAAGATAACTGCTTTATCCTACTGTGAATTCACATCTAACACATAATTTAAATTCTCTAAAGAACCACCTACTGTTGCTTTTCCTAAGACTATAGGATTTATATTATCATTTTCAAATAAATCTAGAAGAATAGAAACTGGAAGAAAATAAAAATAAGTTTATTGTTTTTCGTTAAAAAAATTGCATGTAAATTCTATGTTTTATGCTAGTAAGGTACGGGGCAGCCCGGTGGTGTTTACGATAGCGGTGCCGGTCTTCACACGGCAGGACCGGGGTTCGAATCCCGGCAAACCGCCTCTCCGTACGCAGGACTGACTATCCAGCTACGGGTAAAACTTAGTCACAGAAAGCTAGCAATAAGCTGGCAGGCCAAGACCTCACGAGGTTGTAGTGCCAAGGAAGAAGAAGAAGCTAGTAAGGTGTCGATTCGAGTTACATGTTTGTTTGACGGACCGGTGGTGATGCGACAGCGGCGCCGGTCTTCACACGGCAGGACCGGGGTTCAAGTCTCATCTGGGCTGTTCCCCCTTAGTGAGGACTGACTATCCAACTATGCGGTAACAATTAGTCTAGTAAGCCAGAAATGGCAGGCATGACCAAGAGGTCGTTAGGCCAAGAAAGAAGAAGAAGTTTGTTTGAAGAGCATGTTTACAAACTTATATACATATTTCAATTGCAGATTAATTCTTCAAGTCTCAAGCATCAGACATTATCCAAACACCAGAAGAAGATGCGAAAACTTTGTATTCACATTTCATTATTCTATGATAGTGAGAACTGACTATTCTGCTACGTGATATCAATAAGTTTCATAGGCCATTAGACGGCCGGCATATCCTAGCAGGTTGTTATGCCTAGAAAAAGTAGTAAAGATTTTAAGATCAAGATTTTATGAAATTTTATGTTCTTTTAAACTTTTAAATTATTTAGTTACTCTTTGATTGTTTAAACATTTATTATGTAGGGCTACGTGAGTTAAGAAGCGTCTACCCCGGTTCGTTTTATCTTACGTCTAGAACACGCGAAGTTCTTGTCTGACTATTTTATTGTTTTGCTTCACTGAGACCGAGCCACGATACCGCACACCGGTGTCTTGTGGAGTGACACTCAATCTGTCGTGCCGCGTGGTCTTCAAAACGCACTGCGTGAGATACGTTGTGATATATCCTTAAATTACATTCATTTAATTAGCAAATATTCCTCAGGGGGTTGGACTTTGTGCAATTTCTTGTAAATTAGATTTTTTTATAATGCGATGATCTGGCGTACCCACTGCGATGACCCACTACGGAGAATGTGACATCCCTTAGGAATAATTATCTCGGATCAAATTCGCTCTATAGACCATACCCATGACCTTGCATTCATGTCAGTACAGTTTTTTTCTTACTCATTACTTATGTATGAATAAACATTTACATTGTTTTAGGGGCCAATCAAAAGCGTACAAAAATGCACTTTTGATTGCTTGTCAAATGTAACATATTCATGGCAAGAAAACCATGCCCATAAAATGTCCAATAGCACACACTTAGCTCCGTAGCTTGTACTGAGCTGAAATCCGTTACAGAATTGCGGAATAAAATGCAAGAAAAAGAAGCATGTTACGAGTTAAAGGCCTATTTTTTGTGTGCGTGTCTTCCACTGCACGATCCAAACACGTACAATCGACCGGCCCAGGAAAGCCATAGGGGTAAAGAGACACAATAGTGGGTAGGGGTAAAGAGACACAATAAAACATAATCTCGTACATCCCGTCACGTATGTCCCTTCAACAAATGACCCCCAAGGGGACGTATTGCGTGCGTCCCTAACAATGTGTACCATTGTGCCAAAACCATTGACACACAGCGAAACGGAACGCTGTGTAGCTGTGGCACATTCTTATCCTTTGCCGTCTGATAGAGTTGGTGGACAGAGTGAAGCCCGAGAAAAAAACCAAATAGAAAGAAAAGAAAAACTGTCCACACTGAAGCAGCGTTATTGCGAACGCCGTTATGGGCTGGTGTAAAATGGACTTCGGTTCGGAAAGACAAGCGTTTCCCACGTTTTACTGGTTGCCGTCGCCGGTTTGGTTTGATTCATCATCATGTGACCACGGTCGTCTTAAAACACAAAACGTCGCAAGAGACACGAAGCAACCGAAGATGATGAGGAGTTTGACGTTTTGCAAAAGGAAAAAAGGAAATGCTGCTTGACTCCTTTTCATTTAATGGGCATCTCGTGGAGCTATAAAATATTCACGCAATATACTAACCGGTACCGGTGAAAATGAGGCACATCAAAAAAACAGGGATGAACGGAAGAAATGAAATCAACCTTCAGCGAAACTGTCTACACATGCACGAGCGTGGGAAAGTCATCCACTTCTCGGGGTGGTACTTTTCATCATTTCTTTTTTTTTTTGGCCTCTTGCTCTACACGTGTTAAGGATGGTTGTATTTTTTGGATACAGACACACTTAACGCACACACACACACGTACACCCACATACAGAGAGAGCGAGCGAGCTTCCGAAATGCCAAAGTTTTATTCAATCGACTAAACTCATTAGACACCGTTTGCGAGTAACTTTGAATGATGTCGTTAATTAAATTATGTCAATTTATGTTGATTCATTTTGTTGTTTTTTATTGCCAGACACACACACACTTTAAAAAGCCGACTTGTGCTGGTGGTTGCGAATGAATTTGTGTAGGTGGCAGGAAAACAGAAAGAGCGCATGAGGTTAACATCATGAAACAAAAGCGTGCTTTTCGCATAAGGTGCGTACCGAACGTACTTCCTACTCAAACTGCTGGTGGCAGAAAATTTGGTTGACACGTTGCATATTGATTTGCTGTAGAGAAACTTGAAGTTTTGTTTTGAAGTAATTAATTCGTAAAATGTATGTATAACAGTAAAGGTTGGGAGAAAAATCAATGAGAAAACTATTATCTTTCATCAAACACCTCGTTGACCACGCGTGATGGGCGTGATGAGAGCTTCGAGCAGCCTATCTTAATCATGTACACCGTACAATGCACCCCATCAACTTGCGTGTGTGAAAGACAAAAGCCAACTTATGACACGAACCCACACACACACATCGTGCTCCTTAACGTGCCTAATTGGCCCGATTACGAAACTTATCCATCACATCGACGTTCGACGATGAGCGCTCGATAACGTCCATTACTGAAAGGAACACCGCGTAGGGAAACGCACAGGGAAATGGCGTCCCGTGATAATGAAGTCAACCCACTTTTACTTCCACACCACACACACATTGTAATCGTCGTACCGTCGACCGGGAAACCCTTGGCACCAAGTTAACGTCGTAAAAAATCGAAAGACCCGATCTAACGAGGTATCGGTGCTTTTAATAAATAAACCAGCTAATGGAGAATACCGATCGGTGTGCTGCGGCTGGAGCGTCTTAACCTTGCCCGTGTGTGAGTGTATGGGTGTGAAAAGTGGCAAGCTGTTTTAGCATATGGTTGTGTAAACGGGTAATATTTAACCTCATTGTGATCGTTTAAGGAGGAAGATGTTCTCAACCTTTGCAAAAAATTTAAAGCTTTTTCGTTTTACACATTACGGCGCAAATTGTTCAATATTGGCAGAATGGTCACGTTGGTGCACGAAAATCGTATTGTGTGCGTAATTATTTAACCTTAATGCAGACTCTAGCAAATTAATATAAACAGAAGAAAGATCATTTTCCTAGAATTTTCCCTTAAACAAACCAACCGCCTGACCAACGCTCGTTCATTTTCTATTTCCATCAACAGAATGGTCAAATCCTGTTGGCCATCGCTCCCTAACGGACATGCAAGCAGAATGTTCATAATGTTTCTCGCTTCCAGGCTACGATGGCGTCGCTACGAAAACCAAACTAAAACCTTGAATGACTGTTTCATTACTCAATTTAACATGAGCTTTCAAAGACAACGGACCTGTACCGTGTGGTGTGAGATAATGAAATATTTATACACCCGGGAGTGGTTCAAAGCGAATTCGGGGGTGGGAACAAAACAAAGCGTACTTTTAATGCAACTAATTGCTTCCAGGAAGGTAGCAAAATGGGATGGAAAACTGTTTATACAATATAGAAGTGAAAATTACTTTGTGCTTGATTTTGTTTTGTTTTACTTTCGTGAATATTAATTGCAGAAAAAAGTATGATAAACCATGGTTTTTATGTTTACTTATTTGTTTAAGAAAATTACTACGTCAACGAAACGAAACGAAAAATTACTATTGAAAACGTAATGAACTTTATTAAGATAAGACTGTCCTTACTGATAAAAAAAAACTAGTTTTCAGTTTTCGTAATGTATTTTCGTTATAACTTTTGGTTGTAAAACAACTTCATTATAAATTCTTAAATAATTGAACAGCCCAACAAAAGTTAAGCTTCCTATATCTTCTTCTTCTTTCTTGGCCTAACGACCTCTTAGGTCTAGCCTGCCATTTTTTTTTGACTTACTAGACTTATTGTTACCGCATAGTTGCATAGTCAGTCCTCACTATGAGGGAACGGCCCAGATAAGACTTGAACCCCGGTCCTGCCGTGTGAAGACCGGCGCCGCTGTCGCATATACCACTCCAGTTTTTCCTATTTATACTCATCAAACATTTACTTTGAGTTATTTTTTTATAAAATATTTTGTTAAAACTCTCAAATGGACTGCTTAAGATTAATGTTAATTTAAAATAAACCCTACAATATAAAGCTGTTGATGCTACAAAGTTTGATGGAACACTGATGTATAACAACAATGATGTATAGAAAAAAAATATTTGAAGATTAAAAAAAACTTTTCTTATGCTTTCATTACTGAGTTCTTTGACTTCATTTTACACGTATTTGAATAGTCAGAGCTGCGTAAAATCGTGTTAATTTACAGGTTGCTATAACATCAGTATTAGTCATATTATTCTAGTTCCTGAACTCTTAAAATAATCCCATAATAATTTGGTACGTTTCGAATTACATCAATAAAAATTCGTTTGAAAACTTTTTCGTTTTGAAAACTTTGCGAAGGGCCGAAATGGTATACGAAAACCGAACTCAAGGGAACCTACTTTACCTACTTTTACCTACTTGTACTGGTAACCAGATAACTCTTAGCTAACATATAAAACGACCCTTTATAGCTTTCAAGCTAACACAACAAAAAACCCAAATAATGCAAAAGTTCTTAACCATTTGATTTCCCTGTACTACAAGCAGTTGTTAACTTATGTATTTATCTAATTTGAATATCATAATATCACACAAACATCGTTGTGAGACGCATAAAAAAAAAGCTGTTTCCGAAAAGCGGCTTCCATGCGCAAATGTTCGCAGGAAGGCAAATTTCCTCGGGTAACATAAACATTTAAATTTCGAAAATCATCCTGTGCGTACCCCCATTTTACGACGGTAACCATCTCGATACGACACACTGCCACGGTGATATGATGTGTTGTTCCCGGAAGGCCTGATGCCTTACTCTGACCTATCTCACCCCGAAAAGCCTTGAAGCAGTAACTCGTTTGAAGCAAAAAAAGATAAGCGGCGAATGTCAAAAGCGTGCCGGTTTTGCAATCGATAAGTCCGGGGCGTAAACGGGCTTGCCGGTGTGTATGTGTGCTTTTTCCTTGGACTGGAAAATGGGAGGTAGGGAAACGCTTCACACCAGTTAGGAACATGCATGCAAATGGGCCCAAAATTGAAATATCTTCGTGCAGGATGTGCAAGCTGCCACGCATCAAACCGTGCTGATCGATACGGTGAAAGCGGTCCAAAGTACTGGTAGCGAAGTGTCATCACCATTTTGGTAGCGTGCGTGTGTGTGTGTGTGTATGTTTTTGCGCCCCATCAAACGATGCTCACAGCGATGAGAGCAAATCCCTGACAAGGAATAATTTTCAACACGTGTTTTCTGTTTGTTTTTTTGGCTTGGTTCTTTTCCATTTGACATTTCGCCACTACGGGTGTCGGTGATCTGAATTGCAAAAGAAGCTGTACGATACAGCTTAGTGGTGCACGGAAAAGCGATAAAAGATGCGAATTTGTCTGCGAGAAAGTGAAGCTTTACTGATAAAGGACGAAAACAAACGTACCGTAAAAGGCAAGGAAGTGGGTTAGCAAATATTCAGATATTCGTCGGGACATGGCCATCGAGCTGGCTAGATGGATTAGCTGCTGGTAGCAGTTTTCTACGAATAGAAATTGAGTGATTGTTGTTGTTGTTGAGAACGAATACCAAACAAATACCTTTAAGCGACCTTGTTCTAGGAACTACATTTTTATAAAATTTTCAATACTGTTTCTCAAATTTCCTGTTAGAACACAACCATCGAAATAATTCTTCCCAACACGAATTATCGAACTTGCCGGAACGGAAATAAAACGAAGAAAAATCTGAATTTCGACCTTCACGGATCGGTACGTGATTTTATTTTTATTATTCAATTGTGAAAGATCCGTTATATCGCACGCACCAAAAGCAAAACCGATGTGTCGCATCACATACACACGGCCTATTGCTTATTTTTTACGAGCTCTACCATGAAACGTGTCGGAAAAATTCTAGAATGTAGTTGAAACGATGCTTCATGAAATACGAAAACGATTTTCAACGTAGGTATAAATGTGTTGCTGCTTTGTTTGTCGTACAACTCACTTCCCTGGAAACACATCACGATGATCTGTCACGAGAACGATATGTTTTGTGAAAAAGAGCTCTACTACACTGGACATTTTTATAAAATTTTCAATACTGTTTCTCAAATTTCCTGTTAGAACACAACCATCGAAATAATTCTTCCCAACACGAATTATCGAACTTGCCGGAACGGAAATAAAACGAAGAAAAATCTGAATTTCGACCTTCACGGATCGGTACGTGATTTTATTTTTATTATTCAATTGTGAAAGATCCGTTATATCGCACGCACCAAAAGCAAAACCGATGTGTCGCATCACATACACACGGCCTATCGCTTATTTTTTCCGAGCTCTACCATGAAACGTGTCGGAAAAATTCTAGAATGTAGTTGAAACGATGGTTCATGAAATACGAAAACGATTTTCAACGTAGGTATAAATGTGTTGCTGCTTTGTTTGTCGTACAACTCACTTCCCTGGAAACACATCACGATGATCTGTCACGAGAACGATATGTTTTGTGAAAAAGAGCTCTACTACACTGGAATTAGCTGCATTCATCAGACGCAATATAGAAGTTTTTTGTGTGCTAGAAGAGCTTAAAAAAAATAGACCTAATACGCCATACCTGATCGGTAGAGCCATTCGGAAAGCTTTTCCCCAATCGCCGGATAGGCTTTAGTTTGCGAAGGTTTTTTTGTTGTTGGTTTCTCTCATCGAAAGTTTACAGTCCGGGATAGATTTTAGCTTCGGTTCGTGCCGATTATGCCAGTGCAGAAGAGGAATGACCAGGAAAAATGAATGTTTACCAAGTGAAATTGATTTCTGTGCCGCTTCCTTTCGGCATGTGTCATCGATTCTTTACCAAATGCATTCGAAGGCGGCCCGACATTCACACAGAGAAAGGAGAGTTTGTGAGTAGCATATTACTGTGATTTAACCTCCCCTTCTCTAACAAAAGGCCGTAGAGTTAGTGAATGGGGCAAAAAATCAACATTTCCTTTCACTGTGTAAACCAACGCCCCCGGAGTTCATGGCCTCGGTTTGGAACCATTTATTTGAATCAAAGTCTGATTGAACAAGATGACGCTTCGGGCGTATGTGAACGGACCGATTTATCCAAATCCACCACCCATCGTTCAACCAACCGATCGGACCAACCCATCCAAAAGGTTCAGTATGATAATCCGAAAGATTTGGTTTTTGGCCTTCGGAAGCTTCGGATTGACCTTTTTCGTAGTTCTCAATGTTGTAATGTTATTTACTCACAGAATTAGGGAGGAAAAATGGTACGGTATTGGCTGTTTGCCGAACGGTTTGCCGTTTTCGAATAACATATTGATTAGGGCATACGATCGGACCGCCGGAAAGTGATGACGTTTCATGTGATAGTGTTTTGATTTGATTATAGCTTTGGCTTGATTTTGGTTTGTTCTAGAGCAAGTTGCGATGCATTTGAAAAACATTGTTCAGTAAAATAATACTGATCAGCTCTGGAAAGAAATACAGTTTCTAGGAAACACAATAAAATTGGAATGAAATGTTGTATGCAATGGAAATCGGACAAATAAAAATGAGTAGCTGATCATTTTTCCGTTTGATTGCTTAATACTTATTGCAATAAAACAAATGTCATTTTTTGCATGAAATTTATCCCCAATTTTGCATCCAATGTACGTGCCCTGGTTACCGTCCAATCTCATTTAAGTGAAATGTGAATTCATTCATACAGTTTGCTGTATACATTTCGTTTCTTCCTGGAACGTGAGAATTCATCGACGATTTAATCAACGTCCTTCACACAATTATTACCCTTTTTGAACTATTTCTCGTTCGTGTGTGTTGCACACACGTGAAACATGATCACTTTCCAGGGAAAGAAGAGTCTTTAATAAGTTTAATAAATTGTGCTATAGCACGGTTAAAAGGAGGAGCAATTAAATAATGATTCATCGAAAAACGAACTCATCTTCTGTATGAGTCAGTTAATGATTTCCGGAGCTTTCTTTATTAGTACATCGTTTAATAAGACTAATGAAGTGTATTTAGGCAGTAGTTATTTATTTAAAATATGTATATAATATTCTTTTGCAAGGCTAATTAGAAATAATTAATCGAATCGAGAAAACAACATAAAAATTTGATAAAAAGTTATTTATTCAATAAATGAACCTTTCTCAACTGCTGTCACAGAGACTCAAATTCAATGCTTCAATAAATTGCATCATTATCATCATTTAAAGCAATATTTGAAACATTCAAACGTTAAAAATGGCAATCCCATTGGCAGTGTTCTGCGCACGACCACTAGGATCAGTAAAACTGTGTCCCAGCTGCATCATACCATTTGCGTTCCACAACAAAGTACGATACAGTATGTCCTTAGCCCGCTTACCGACATGGACAGTTCAAAATCAAAGTACACACGCAAACGGAACGAAGGACGGTTAACGGGACTAAATTATGAACCGTAAACATGAACCAACCCATGTCCAGGGTGAGGCTTTGCCAGCATTAGTGCCGGAGAAAATTGACGACAGTCTCGATCCCATCACTAGCACACCACAAGCGCCGGCAACCTTAACATTGCAAAACCGATGGAACGCACAGGAAGCACAAACACAATTTCCTTTTTCCAGTCGATTCCGAGCGTTCGAATGGCGTTTGCTTTAGGGGTTGCTGCCAGTCGGAATGGGGGATGCAATAACAAACGAGTTGTTTATTTACATTTTAAATTTCTTTACCCACGGGAGCACGGTATTTGCGCTGTCCTATAATTGGGGCTTATTATACATTTCCTGGGAGAATTTCTGCAGGGTGGATGAAAATAGTGGTACGGTTAATTGTTGGTGATATTTACTTTCTGGGCAAACTATGCGAACAATCGAGCAAAGTGTTTAGTAAGGGATGTTGTAAACAAAGCTTATTGTTTCGCGAAGAAATTTACCAAATATTGAAAGTAAATGTAAATGAAAAGTAAATAATGTTACTTAATCTCATGTCTTACCAACCACAACCGTAATAAAATTTGGTAGAAAAGTTTACCACTTATTATCATCATTTGCATCAGAGCAAACAAACAATTATATTAAAAACAAAGCAATTTACAATACAAAATATAATGTGGATTCGCATCAACACGATTGCTTGCTGCTCGCGAACAACGTTCGTTAGCCACGAAACATTCCACATGCATGCTTTAAACGCCGGGCAATGCGAACGCAGTCGGTGAAAATGCTAATTGCGCTGGTTCTGGTTGGCTTCTCCGTTCACGTATCATTCGGCATGTAAATTTGACAGCAAGCAGCCGCTTTGCATCGTAATGTTGTGCAGCTGGCAAATGGTGTAAGGCGTCGAAAATTTGACTTGCTAAATGATGCATAACGGGAACGATTGTGCCAACATTGGTCGGTCGGCAGTTTTGTGTTGGTGGTGATACAAACACACACACACACACACATACTCAAATGTAAATTTCACACCCAGTTGCATTTAGAAGAAGGAGTTATCTAACTTTGTGTGCGTATAGTGTACGGGCGTACCAGGTACCATGCGTCTCCATTTAGTCAAGGCGAAAAAGAAGGGGAAAGTTAAAAGGGCTTTTGAATAGTAAAATGAAGTTTGTTTTAAAAATAGGTAAGTGACTCGAGAAGCTCACCTTCCTCCTACCTAGAAGAGGAAATTTGTTCGTCACTTTGCTTCACTTTGCCTTACTGCAAAATGCAAAATGCAAAACTGGTCTCCAAGTTAGCACTGTGTGTTTTCAGTGTGGTCAAAAATAGTTGGATAAGTTAAATGAAGATATGGTGAAATTCTAATTCCTTGCCTCGAGAACGAGCCCTTCTTTTGATGACAGAGTGTCATCTACACATTCTAGGTTGACCATGGGTGTACAATCAATTAGGTCATGTTAGTCGTCATAAATATTTCTGCTGGACTAATCAATGGCCCTGATTGAGTTTCACTTTTCATGCTCTACTCGATGACTAGGATCTGTTTAAAGGAACAAAGAGCAATATATTTATTAAACCATTTTTGATCAAACGGCAGACCATTTTTGACACGCCGTAGAACAAGTATGATAACTCACAGTGCTGCACAAACAATAATTAATTGACGGCATTTTCTTGTTTTGCTCCTAAATTTTTCTTTCAATTTCAAATCATTCGATGTTGCACTAATATAATTCACTGTTTCAAATATAAATTGATTAAAAAAATACGGCCAGGCCGTTTTTCAAGAATAAAATATATTGTATATTGATTTTTGAATAACCAAAGTATCTAAACCTAAAATGTTCTAAACATAGGGAATTGAAATAAAAGGATTTGATTTGCAAACTACACATTAAATACAAAAATTAAACATTCAAATATATTTTCCAAACTTAAAAGCCGTACCAGGCACCATGCGTCTCCATTTGAACGAAGTGAAAATTGTTGGCTTTAGTAAAACAGACAATTATCTCATTAATAATTTAACACAAACATTAATTAAACACTTTCATTAAAATAAAAACAATTCATTTAAACAAATGTTTGCAATAAAGAATAATATATCATTACTTTTTAGTAATTAAAATATAACTAATCGTGTTACCCGTGATGCTACTACCCAATCAAATGTATAATGAAATAGACATTTAAAGCCACTGGCACTCGTTTCCTTGCTCTTATCGTTTTGCACCAAACCCGAAACAGAGCAACACTTTCCTGCGTCCAAATGTGACTTTAACTCATCGCTTACATCGGTCTGTCTGCATGCGTTGAACACTATGACGCAAAACACAAGACATCCTGTTGAAATGGTATCAGCTTCCTGGTTAAAGCGCTTCACACACTAGCCCTGGTTGCGATGGTAACGAATTCGCATGCTCTCTTCACCGCGAACATAACCGTAATATTAATGATAACGTTTATGAAGATTTCATCCCATTTCATTGGACCCGCATGCCATCACGTTACGATGGACCTTGTTCGGGGGACACGTTTACCATTTCGTTCGGGTTCGTTAGGTATCCATGTTTCTTCGATCCTTTCGAACAGTTTTTGTGTGTTTTGTTTCGGCTCTTCTTCGAGCTCAATAGATTCCTTAACGCTCGAAGTACCGCCACGTAATTGGGCTGTGCAAAAACGAGTGAAAGTAACGATACACGGTTCTGGAGCGGAAAAGTGTTCTGCTCTCCGTGAAAAGTGAAACCAGACCCCACCGTCTTCAAATAGATATCGCGTCTGTACGTCACGTTTCATAAGCGGGAAGCGTGTCCGCCGACTCGGCAACTGGTCGATTGGAACGGTTTGATGAACGGCCATCGAACCAGTAAGGCCTCAAGGGACGCTGGAATTATGCAATTGGAGCCGAGCACGACGGGAATGCCAATTGTGCCGTTCAATCTGCCCCTAGGCGTTCGGGTTCGGGTTAGAATGCCTACCTATTCTTACAGAGTTGGTGAAGGAAAAACAATCCTTTCCTTTCAGCTTAACCCGTCACCGGTAACAGAAAGGCGAAAAGATGCTTTGTTTTGGGCCTTTGGCGCTCTATCGTTCTTCCTGCCTTCGTAATTACACTTCATTGGAATGCTAATAGTGCAGGTCGCCTTCGAGAAGGTCGTCCTCCCACTATCATCGGCTTTTCGAGTGTCTTGCGTAGGTTCAAAGGCAAGAATTCGATTATAGTAAGGACAAAGGCAACGAAATTCTTCAAGATGTGCCTTTTTTGCACCTTTCGTTCGTAAAATTAATACAATTATTATGGTAGAATGACTTTCACAGAGCACCCTCCGGAAGCTAAAGGTCGATGGCTTGATGCAAATTTCCAACCCAGTCAATGGCTTGTTTCTCAAACACGTGTCGGACCTCGTTTACGGTTCAATGTCCATTCACGTTTGTCCCCGTGACCTAAAAAGAGCTCATTCTACACAGGCAACGGTAAAAACTCATCTTCAAGAACAAAAAACTGAAACGAAAATGAGGAGGAAAACAGTCACTGTCAGGATGGAACAAGGTACGGACCGCATCGTAAACCGATACCGATTATGGCTGTCTGTCGTCGAAGGTATTGAAAAATCAATTTATTTTAATGGCAGCTTATGGCTTCCTGCTTCAGATTTGCAACCGCGCCCTCGAGAAAACGGGGCATTACTAATGAATCTCGCTTTTAATGCAAATGTCGTAATTTTTCAGATTTCACCGTGCCGGTATCCGGCCAGA
Organism: Anopheles maculatus; assembly: GCA_002091835.1. Taxonomy (NCBI): domain Eukaryota; kingdom Metazoa; phylum Arthropoda; class Insecta; order Diptera; family Culicidae; genus Anopheles; species Anopheles maculatus. The sequence continues at coordinate 142,880 of KZ061694.1, read as the reverse complement.
TTCGGTGTACCAAAAAAATAGGGTCCAGTGTGATGGGGCCAGAAAGAAAAAAAAAAGCGAATGCCCAACAAAAAAAGACAAGTAGCTGCTCCTAAAAAGCATCGTTGAACGGTGATACTAAACACCGTCAGTTTGTACAACCACTTTGCCACTTTCGCCGTGAGTCGTGCACGACCCGCGTGTGTTCTACGTGAAACCATGGGACAAATGTTTTTCAACAGCAGTCCTTAAAGTTTCGCCCCTACCAGTATCGTCTAACCGTGGATGTAGAGCTTTTTTCTATTTTATTTTGGTGGTGCTGATTACGTGCCACCCTGAAAAGAAACGCAGCTTTGATGGGAATGCAAAAATAGCACGAAAGTGTTTAAATTCAAACGGGGGTTAAATGGCATAAGAAAGTGGAAAACAAGAGCAAACTAAGAAAATCTTCAAATACCAACGTTGACCATCGTTGGAGAATGGACGTTCGTGCCATTTAAAAGGATGAAGTATTATTGAGAATTGATTGCAATTTATCTTGCAATGCTTTTAACCTTTGACATTATTTTTTTCTGTTCGTTTGGGATGAAAAATCTGGCATTCGAGCGGTTGGTATGAAAGAAAGCAGATGGTTTTTCGTACTAGTTTAAATTGTTAAGTATATAATAATGATCTCTTAAACTTTAAATGATTGAATGGTTAAAAATATTAAGTATATAGTTTGAATAAAATTATATACTTTTAAGAGACATCAAATGATCATTAAAATATAACCAGTATTTTTCAGTAAAAATTTTTTTTTTTCATTTTTTTACAAAATTATATTCAAACGGACGTCTTTGCGATGACGATTTACGCAGGGGTGATGAACAGAGAGGAGATCGAACGAAACTGGAACTGTACAGAACCTTAATAGTTCCAGTATTCACATACGCCTCTGAGACATGGACTCTGCCCAACACTAACGAATCCTTCTTAGACGCGTTCGAGTATTGTTCGAGTTAAGTATTAAGTTCCTGCAGTATATTGTATCTAGATTTTTCCCACCTACGCTGCACTGGCTATCCAACTAAGAGTAAATGAAGTTAAGGAAGCCAGAAAATAGTTATAGATATCTTACATACCGATGGAATTAACTAGAGGATAGATTTGGGAATAGATCCGGCCACGTGAATGTGAAAAATGCATTCAGCAGTTTTCCGCAAATTTCATTGTATTTATATAAGCAATACAGCGTCATTCTGTTAAATGAAATTAAAGAAAATCGATCCATAAAAAGGATTAAATCTTTTCAGAATACTCAATATCTTAAATGCTTCATGATAGAGAAGGTTAGGTACAGCATACATTTATCTCTGAGAATTTCTTCAATATTTACATTTCAACAACAACTACGTGAGATTACCGTAAGCCAGAAAGATACGATAGATATAAATATCATATGCACCTCAATCAAATCGAGATAGAAGATTTGCTTCGATAAGGCTACTGAAGAGGCTACTGACTTTCCATACCGGATGTACCGGCCGTTCTGTCAGTCAGCAAATCATTTCCACACGGAAAACGCACGTGTCGGAAGTCGCAAATAGCCCTTCGGATGTAACGGTATTACGTCTCTTCCATCCCAATTCCTCCCTGGCCCACACCTCTCCTCGCCCATATCCGTTCAATTCCATGCAATCACGCTTCGCTTGATCGCAAAGCTTCAATTGAGGTTCCGTTGGGGTAGGCAACATTGAACTGGGCCGCAACAGATTTCCAGTCACTTTTCAGCAGAATTCTTCTAGCGTAACACAGCCCGTAAATGGGCTTTTTCCGTGGAAAAGGTTTCCCATCACGAGGAGACCCGTTCTGCTCACCGTACAACCGTTCTAGTCGACATGTTTTGATGGGGTTGGAGCGAGAGAGAATAGTCAGGGGAAAGGCGCTTTGCAACGGTTGGTAAACATTTGCTAAAACAATTTCCCTCACAGAGTTTTGGGTTTTTGGCGCAGGCTTTGCAGGAACTACGTACAAAAAAAAACTGACTTCAGTACACTGCAGAAACCTGCAGAACCTGATCAAACGAAACGCAATGTCAACTTTAAGCGAATCCTGTATTTGTCAAAAGCTATTGGCGGTTGGAAGCTTTCACAGAAATGTTTAACTTTTATGTTTATTGTGATTAATCTCAATGCGTATTAGGTGCATAAAAGCGATGATACGATTTAAAACACTTTTTTTTGGTGCTTGTTTCTTTACAGAAAACTCACTTTTTACTTTATTTTCCGCTTTTCGAGAGAGTTCTCCGAACTAAAACTCCGTGTGCAAAGAATGTCCAATATAAATTGGATTGTTCCCAAAAGATTTTTGCTACTGTAAAAATTCCCAAGCTAAAAGCGAAACACAAAACAGGAAACTTACCAACGCTTCAATCTCGAAGTGGTCGCAGAGCTGAGTAAAAACAAAACCAAAAAAGCGTTGAACACATGGGCACGGGAATCGAAAAAATCTTACCGAATAAACCCGAGAAAGATTTCCACGTTTCCATCAATCAAACTGTGAAATGGCAAAGGTAGAAGATCAAAGACACGTTCCGTCACGGTAATGGCAGCTTAGGGTAAAGGCTGACAGGCGGATAGGCTTGTTTGCTGCTCTTGCTCCATCCCATCCATCTAGCCACCCCTCCCCACCTGCTATCTTCTCCCGGAGGAAACACTCGTACCACAACCGAGTGGCTATCGAATGGTCGTGAAGTGCTACAACCAGTATCCGGGCAGCCGGGAAAAACCACAAAATGTCACGATTGGGAAGTTCGAATCGAATGTGATTGCTCTAAATGCCCGGCCTGAGTAGGGTTTTTGTTTCTGCGAATGTGAGTATCAATGGTGAAACGAGGGTAGGGGGGGGGGGGGGGGGGGGGGGGAGA
>KZ061694.1:85653-139953 GCA_002091835.1 Anopheles maculatus | reverse complement strand
AGCAGGAAAATGGACGACCTGTCCATAATCGAAAATAAAAACCCAATCCATGAAACCATGATGTTTTGTGGTGCTTTTTACTCCCTCTCTCTTTTCTCTCTCTCTCTCTCTCTCTCTCTTTCTCTCTCTCTCTCGCTCACTTTCACAGCCGATCGTTTTTATATTCGTTACACTGTTACGCCACAAAATATTGTGATTGATAAATGCCATTTATCCTGCCTTATCCGATAAGAGCTTTTTACACCCAGCGGTGCAGCGGGTAATGGGTTTTAGAGCTTTGGGGCATCATAACACAAAAAATAAAGCTCACCACCATCACTATTAGCATTTTTGCATTTAAATGCATAAAGTGGATGATAAATTGATGGAATTTAAGGTTTGATTTTTCGCAATGCACTAGTCCACTATTCGAAATAAAAGCTTACCGGGAAAGAAATGCTAATGATAAAAGGATTTTCATCCATATCGGTTTATAACAAAATATATTCTGTATTTTAAGCAGTAACACATACACACACACGTACAAAGACTCGTATAACCAAAAACCGTGTACGAATATTTTATGGCTCATGAAAGATTTGTTTCACTTGCCACTGTATCTGTTTTGCCCTGTTGTAAAATATCAATAAAACCCATCCCGTGCTAGTGTAAAGCTAGTCGATCGTGGTGCTAGAAGGTACGCTAGCTTTTAAGCCAAGAGCTTCACATAATTTACATAATCCATAAATTTTATGTCCTTCACATGTGTATGGTACAGTGAAAGCAAAGCACAGCATAGACAAATAATCCGTTACAATCGTCCGTTGATCGGGGAACCAGGGTTAAGTCAAGAACCAGGAAATGTTCGTATGTAAATACGGAAAGCGGAGGCAAATAAAGAATACTGAAAATCGTAAAAACTGGTGCTTTGTTTCGTATGCTGGAAATTGGTAAGTGGTTTAGTAGAGTTACAAATATTCAAATAAATTTTCCATTCGATGTATCAGTTAAAAGAAGTCAATGAATCAAAAAGTTCAATTTTGTTTTTTCACTTACTCAAGCTCATGCTAAAGTGCAATTTAGCAAACGAATATTGTACACAAAAGGGGTCACGAACTAAAATGAATCCTTGCTATCTGTATCTGCTAAATTAATTTAGCCGGATTCATTGAAATCTTCATTTGAAAATGGAAAATGTCCTATAATGAATATAAAGCATTCCAATCAAACTCTTCCAATCCTTGCCCCATTTTGTCTCTGCTATTAGATTCCCGGAGAGCTCGAATTGTCAATCATCATTCGCTGGAATATTTAACCAAGCGAATGCGAAATAAAGTTTAATTAAGAAACGTTTGAAAAAGCGATTTATTCAATACAATCCTTCCAACAATCGAACCGTAGGCCTACTCCAAATCCAATATAAAACTCACGCCAAGTACGCCAAGCACCCATCCACAATTCGACAAAACAGCATATTGCTTTAATTGAAGCAATAGCCCCACAAGTATTAGTGTGGTTGTATTTGTGTTTGGGTACGTGTACGTACCAATTGAAGGCATATAGCTGGCCCCTAAAATGGAACGATCCAAAAAACCCCCCGGAACTGTTCTGCATAATTCCTTTGAACTTACCGCAGCCGCTGCACACCGGACCAGGATGAATGGATTCCCCGGAAAATGACCAGCGGCAACTATGGAGCAAGCACCTACAGAAAGAAAGCGCGAACCAACAGTCGGAGAAAGTAAGACGGAGAGGTCAAATCGTATGATAAAATCCAAAACATCATGCCGCACGGTGCATGCGAACAGCGAAACAGTGAAAAGGTATGGAAATTGCTATTTTAATACAACCAATGATCAAAGGTAGAGTAGCAGGCGGTAAACGATGCTGTCTGTGGACAGGCCGGTACGTTTCGGCGTTTTGCGGCCCCGCGGACAAACCAGCGCGCCTGGCCGCGTGTAACGATTACTGCTGGTCGACTGTCGAGGTGTGGGGAAACGTTTTCGAAGCGGGGGCCAATTTCCATTTTTATTGGAAAAAGCGCCTTCGGTGGCGTACTTTGTGTTCTATCGTGCCGGACACATACACACCCGCAATCGGACTGGTAATGGCAGTTTTCTGCTTTTTTTTTGTTTTATATTTCTATTGAGTTATCTTCCATTAAGAGGGCGAAAAAATTATTCCAATGCGCTGCCGGTGGGTCAAATTGTTTGGGCGAGTTTAGCGGAATTGATTGAATTTTATGGTTTATGGTCGGTCACTCACTTATCTTTTCGCGCCGGATTCCCTGAACAGCGCTTTGTTCGGTACTGCAGTGTGATGGGGATTGCATAAATTAGGGGGCAATTGTTTTTTTCAGTTTCTTATTCATTTACTTGTGTTTCTGTAACTTTTTTGTGTGTACCTGTTCTACCCTACCAGAAATAATCTTAGTCGTTGTTCGCCACCAAGAAAGCTAGGAAATTAAGAAACGATTTGTCCATCTCACTCCATTGCACCTTGCACCTTGCCGACACAATGCAGGCGCAACGGCACGGGCTCTCACGTTTTCCTTGACCGCTTGATGGCCCTCAACCAGCAGCTGCCGGTTTCGCGAAAGGGCCAAGAACAATAAATTTATGCCCCAGAATCACGCTTCCTGGCAGGGCACGTTTTCTGCGCATGTGAGACGATTACACGAGCAAACGGAAAACAGGCGGACCGAAGCACAGCCTGGCCAGGAAACGGCACACACTATCCGCCAACGTGCCACTCGAGAAAAGGAATGCCCGAGGTTCGGGAAATGTCAGCGTAATGGGTTTGCAATTATGCAGCGTTTTTGCTTCCCGTCGTTGGTTGTGGCTTTTTTTTTGTTATTGTGTGTGCGCGCGCTAGTTGTTGTATCGTATTGCAGTCAAGCCCGTTGGCCCTTTAGCTTTAGTGTGTATGGTGCACGAGTTGTTTTGGAGATTGGTGGGCTGGATAGCCTTCAGTTTTTTTTTCTTCCTACTGACACACTGATCACCGTTCAAGAAGTTCGTAAGGAAAAGAAAACGATATCATCACGTTTTACAGCGCAGTGCCTTATCTTTTGCTCTAGCCATTCGCTTTAAATGAATGCTCACCGTTAGCATGGTGGGCCTGGTCACCTGTCAGGCTGTCCACACATACACACACACACACACACACACAGCCAGGACTTTAATTAAACTAGCACAACCGGCATTAGACGGCCGCTCCTTGTGTGTAGCAGTAATTGACGGCATAATTGTGTGCTCGGTGCAGCAAAACAGCAGGACGAAAACCCCGGGACGGACAGTTTTGAAGTGTTCTCCATTCAATGTGCGATAAGTGGCTTAAGGGTGGTGTTGAGCGCTCGGTACACCATGACGGGATAATATTCTACTGACATCTAGTGGGAGGTGAAAAAAAAGGTTCAAGGGTAAAACGATTTTTTGAATAATCCCTATACGTTCTCACTAATCGGAATTTAAAAACATTTTCCATTCTATGCAGTGCTGTAAAGTAACAGAGGCATAAGTTTAAAAGCCATATTATGTAAAACGGTTTGTATTTTCTTCAGACTCTATCTCATTCGTTTATCTGAAATTTAAGCGCCTGAACGTATGCAATGATGAATTAATAACCGCTTAACATACTGAATACGGTATCGAGCGATACATTTGGTTGCTCTTTTTTATCAAGCTCGGGTTTGTACTGCATTTTAATACGATTTTTTGTTGGACAAAAAAGTCTCATTTCTGGCATACAGTGATCGGGAGAATAAAGTGTCTGCGGTTCCTTTTTTTTAATTTCTCTCACTTATATGGATAGTCTTTGGATAGATGAATTGCACATCAAAAAGGTCAATTGAAAAGTACCAAGATTGCGTGAGAAGCCTGGTGATAACCGACTGACATGACAGCTCTAGCCTATTACAACATTCTGCATGAAAATCTGGTGTAGTCAAGGCACGTTTTCTTAAACATGGGATGGCAAAGCAAAGCATACAGCTCTGAAAATCAATGCTTTGTTTTCCTCTTGTCCTATTAAATTGCAGTTCCGATCTCTACTCAATCAAGAAATCGTGGCCTATAGTAGATGACAGAGTTTATCCTACAGAGTATTGACAAAACTAGCGTAACAAATTTAGTTAATAATTTACGTTATAAATTATTTAAAATATATTTAATTATTTACGCCATATGCCATGAAACAAAAAATCATTTTTTATATGTATTTCGACGTAACTCGGCCAAACTAGCCACTGCCAAAAGCATCTATTTATTTTGCAAAGAAAATTAAAAAAGATTTGAGCAGATGCTCTTTTCTTTTGGTTGTTAGATGTTTTTCGTTATTTGTTTACAGGGGCAGCTTCTATCATCGCTGCTTTAGAAACGTAAACAAAGGATTGACAAAGAATATTATCTGTGTCGAATTTCTGACGTTTTCCGGACGATTCGACTCTCGGGAGGCAAAATATTAACATCTATGTGAGTTCGTGAAATAGGGTTCGAATTTATTGCCGCTTTTTACGTTTCCCGAGCTTTGTGTAAATGCTCGCTTCGGGCCCCTCTCTCCCCTATATGATGTTTACGAAGCACAGCGCCACCTACTGGAAACACGGGGTAGTGACCAGCCAGGCCAGTCAAATTTAATTTGACAATCTGTATAATATTTATATTATACAGCAGTATATTTTCTATGCGTAAATCAAACGTTCTTCAAGATTATATTTAAATTATATAGAATAGACTCTATGAAATAAATACCAGAGAGTTTAAGATTCATTATGAATCACAAAAAAGGTAGTAAAAATAATCTCCTTAAGAACAAAATAAATATAACTCACATTCCCGAAATTACTCTATAACTTCAAGTGCATAAACTCATGAAGGGGAAATAAATTTTGAATAAAAATGAAATAACATTAAATTTAACACCGCTTTGATCATTTCAACACCAAACATTCGTTGCACTCTAGTCTCCTTTGAATTCCTCCCAAAATTCACTGCTCGTTTCGTGCGACAGGCAAGCGTGCAATGTTTACCCCGAGCGCTTAGCGTACGAAGATGGTGCCTCATCGAACCATCTGCTTCCATACGGTTCGAGGCAAAATATTGTCAACTACCAGTCAAACGCTCCTCACAGGGCAGCTTGTGTGAGTGGTTACTTACTTCAAAAATCAATTGACTTGTTTATCGTTCTGCCACAGGAGTACCATCGCCAACCTACACTGTTTGAGCGATCGGGCGACCGGAGTGACGGGGTTGCGATGGGACGATGCTACCCGCCAGTTATTTGTTCTTGGTTGCTTGCTTGCTTTCACCCCGAAATTCCTGGCAAGAAGTCGCTTTTATCGTGTCGAAAATGTGCCACCCACCGATGTTGTGGTGTGGAAAGATTGTACGGGACAGCAAAAAAGTGACACAAAAAAGAAAATAAGGAAAAACACCTTCTAGTGGAACTTTTGACACAACACCACCATTCTTCAGCAATAACCGGAAGTCGCTACGATGCCAACCGGTAAACTGTACGCTTGGTTGAGCGCACACAGTAGAGGTGTTTTCCCTTCTTTCTTCCAGGTGTTCCGTCCTGCTTATACGCCATCAACCATCAATACATTTTCCCGTAAGCTGCCATTCAGCAGCTTTTTGCAGCAAAGCGGTTACCGACTTCATTGAGGTGCACTTACGCCGGGAAGCGTCTCCCGATTGTTGAGCGCGTCTTTCGGGTGAAAAATGTCAGTTGCATCAGCATTGCTCGAGTGGCCAATCAAACACTCGAAAATCACACACCACCTCCGTTTTCGTGTGTGTGTGTGTGTTGCATAGCACAAGCAGTCTCGCACGACGATTTTCAATTTCCGTTCGCTGCCGGGGTTCGGGCAAAGAAAGTGGACCCAAAAAAAAACGGGAACATTTTTCACAAAACCCCCGCAAGTTGACAAGCAACAAGTGTTGGCATTTGACTTTATCGACCGGTTTCGTTTCCGCAAACGAAGGGACACACACACACACACAACATTTTGCTGTGCTTAAAGCTTCGCGACAGGTTTTAATTTATTTTCGCGCTTGTACAAGCTCGCGAGGAGCAAATGGTACTTTAGCAAAAAAAAAAAAAAACGAAACAAAACGGTTGAAGTAAACGAAGGTAATGAGTTGGGTAATTAATTTTCAGTTTGCTAGGATTAATTTTCCCCTTTTTTCATTTGAAAAGTTTCCGATCCAGACGGGGGAAGGGTACACCAGTCACTGTGCACGGGACTCGGTAGTGAAATGCTTTAGAAGTTTTGTGCACCGGAATGATGTCCCTTTTTGCTTATCGATGGTGGTACGTAACCTTGCGAGCGAAGCTCACAAATGAAAGCGAAACAAAAAAAAAATGGCGCTGTTGTGCAGGTGTCACATAAATCAAAAAGCCCGTGGCACATGGCATTGAATGGGAAAAGGCGCACTTGAAGGTTAAGTTTTGACACACAAGTGACACGAAAGCTAAGTTCAAATATTTACGCGCAACCCAAGCACACTCGTTCACATGCAATTGGGGTTGTGAAGTTTGTGTGTGTGTGTGTGTGTGTGTGTGTGTGTGTGTGTGTGTGTGTGTGTGTGTGTGTGTGTGTGTGTGTGTGTGTGTGTGTGTGTGAAAAACAACGGTCTCAAACGGTTCCTGCTTTTCCTACAATCCGATGAAAAAGTGTTTCCCTTTTACATTATTGCTGTTGTTTTGTCGACAAACAGAACCAGCGCCGGGGATGTGTTGTTGGTTGACTTCAAAACATGCTTGTGCAGTTGGTTGGCTCAGATAAACCATGCCAAGTAGCAATCACTTTCAATTTCCCCTTTCCAATGTGCTGCTGTTTTCCCATTTTCTCTCTCTCTTCCTTTGTAGTCAGTAATGTTGTGAAACAATTTTATTTTTCCCCCCTGTTTTTATTTTTCACCACATATTCCGAACGCCAGCGTGCCCGTGTGCGTGCGATTGTGCGAGAAAATTTTAAAGAAAAATTCCCACCAAACGGCACCATACCGTTGTGACGGATGATGATGAGGTGGAAAAATATTTTCGATTCGAAGTTTTACTACACAGCGCGAGTTTGCTCTTGGCACGATCAATGGTGATTTTCTAGCGCACACATATACATACACGCTTCCATGTACGGTGGTGCGCGGATTGGCGGGCCATGGCACACAGGGGGAAAGAATTTTTCATGCTCCATCAAACGTGCACTGAATTAGCACCGTGAGTATGGTCCTGAGTGTGTCACTTTACGGAGTCTAGGTTGGGTGGAATCTACAGGCGCATAATAAACAGGAATTTCAACCAGATTTTTGCGACCCACATAGGCACGGAAAACTTGCTGGCGACTGGAAGAATTTTTCAACCAATCAGTAGAGGCAAGTCTTTGAATTTTATCTCTTTAGCATGAAGAACTCATTGTCGTCTGCCTTGGGGAACCTTTTTAAGAGGGGGGTAAGGGTTTTACAGTTGCAAAGGATCTCTACCCAAGATTTACAAAAAGATCTTGCCACCCAAGGGGCCTCGAAAACTTGGACAACCAAGCTACTTTGTAGTCCAGCAGTATTCAAATACCAAGAAATATCGTATTCGATATAGTTTCCTTGTCCATCAAGAGATGAAGACTGGTAGAAGTAGTCGATGATTCCACGCTATTCAAGCTTTACCGACCAAGTAGTAGTCGAAGGGATCTCACCTATCTAGTCAAATTGTTCTTGCAACATCCAAACAACATGCCAATAGATCTCGTATTGGAAGAGTCTTCGTTATCTATAAGACCTTGTTTGTCAATAGATCTCGTTGCTCATAGAGCCTAGACTATCAAGAGACCTTATCGTCACAGTCAATAAACCTCATAGTTTAAATGTCTAAAATACTTTGTAAACAAACCTACCACGCAATGATTTGCCAAGAAATCCCAATAATAGCCGACACAGGTCTCGTCCACAATTTATCTTCCACCAGGACATCTACTTGTAAGAGTCTTTTCTTGGCTTCAAAATTATCCAAATCATCACTCCACCATAATTTGTACATTTTAAACCTCTCTCAAATACATCTCAATAAAAACTCGAGAAGTTTACTAAGCAATTGTAAGACCTAAGTGTGACCTAGTAGATCATTATCCACAAAAAAGACCTACCCACCTTACACGACTTAATGTTTAAGTCCTTCCAACAGCAGTTTTTGCGAAATGGATTTCATTTAACTGTTCGCTATTTCGTTTAGGTAATTATGTTTCGCAAATCGCTTTAAAATCTCCAAGTTACATTAAATAACAGCGATCCACATTAATCCTAGCCCATCACCACCGGCACCACTCTAATCTTCGACCCGCGTTTTCCGGATTAAATGACACAGAAGCAAACACACAAAACGCAACAGAAAAACACCCCACTCGAATGCGGCAAACGACACACCCACACGGGTGTCCATTTGATGTTCGGTAGCTTTACAACATTGACAGCGTCCAGCAGAAGCAACACAGAAGGTGTGCGTTGTTGGGTGGAGGTGGGCGAAATGGAAAGCCAACGCCATTTATTTTTATTTACACCGCATGGTTAACCCGTTCGGACAGAAAGTGATTTTTAATTCACTTAAAAGCATTTCGAACAGTCGCTTTTCCGGTTTTCGCCATCGACATCGAATCTCGATTCCGAAGCGCAATGGGTTACGATGGGTTTTCCGGGTTTTTTTTTCACCCAGTAGCAATAGGAAGAGTATTAGCGAAAGGGATGGATGGTTATTTTATTTTAAAAGTATTCCTCTCTAATGGTAACAACGGTGATGGTGTTTTGTTTTACTTATTTAATTCTTTTTAAAGATAGGAAAAATTGGAGCTTTTTGGATTAAATATTTTGAAAGAGAGGAAAAACTTTTCTACAGATAGATAAACCTAATACAACGCAAAGTGATTCGTTGAGGTATACACAGCATTTATTTGAGTCATGTATCAAATAATAATTTAAACATTTGAAACAAAATAGCACTAAAATGTTACCAAAACACAGTAATCCAATTAAAGCTCGGAAAGCTCAAATATTCAGCGTTCCAAAAATGTTCAACCCACACTCGAACCAGTATATTTAGGCGCTGCTCTCGCAAATGTCGTTTACGACAACCGACAAAAACAAACGTATGGGCTGCATGGAGGTGCTCTAGAATAAGTTGTCAAACATCAACGAACATTTGTCGTAATACAAATCAGTTTGTATTTGTTCGTTGACATACCTTCACGCTAGCAATCTTGGTAAAAAACATTGCTGGTTGTCAAACATATATGCCAAACCGATCGGTTGTTCGTTGACAGTTTGACCGACAGCTATATGTTGGCCAACAAATGCTAGAGCACTCATAAGACATGTCGTTGTCGTTTGTCGTAAACGACATTTGCTAGAGCAGCCCCTTAGTGTACGAGTTGCACATCCACCCTAGTAGCCATGGACGAACAACAAAGCAACACACTCGAAAAGCTTCTTAAAGATGTCGTCGCAACAGCAACACACACGCTCACGGCACGTCCATTAAACAACCGATCAACACCGAAGATGACCTATGACCGTGGGTGCAAAAGTGCCAGGCATGGTTCAAACCACATCTCACACCTTACGAGAAAAACAAGAACTATGCAGGCCACAAACACTCTCCAACTACCGAAGCTGTTACCCGTTGAAACCGGAGCACTGTTCACGCTTCATGTGCATGACGATGGTAGGAAAGTTTCCATTTTTGAAGCGGCTGCGTACTTGAATTGCGTTCACTTGTGGTGCTTGGGTGGCATTTTCTTGGTAAGCAAGTTTACTATTTGTACTCGTCTTTAGCAACTTTAATGTGGACCATTCGGTGCTATCGAAAACTAATTCTTCTCGCTACGTTCATCTTCCTTGCGGAGCATTATAGTGCTACGTGGTAGCAGATCAGAAATTTCTTAGAATTCTAATTCGGACCGTTGCCCTTGTCACAATATGCATACACGCTTGTTGGCTCTTTAAAGTGTCGAGGCACGGTAGCAAATGAAAGCACTTCATCTAATTTATTCTCTCCCGTCAGCGAAATTGCTTTATGACGATGGCTCGTAAAGCCGCCAACACGCGGTTGTGCTGGACTACATTGAGCGGGCCCCAAATTTAGCCCAAGCACAATGGAGCGTAATAAAATTGGGGTAGGGTAAAATAGTAACAACCACAACAAAAAAAAAACTGTCTGGTTTACAGTTTCTCCTACTACACCAAAAGGAGGTTTTTCGGTTAACGTACGTTTTTTTGGGAGCCGGGAAAACGAAGCCACTCGCCTGACTTGGTAGGTACTACACACACGACAATGATTCATACGCGCCAGTGGAAGGGTTACAGACACGAGCGGTACAGCACGTGCCGAGTAAGTTCTTGGAAGGCGTTGAACATTCCCGTCCCAAAAACATTGGACACGTTCGGTAGCAAATGACCACACCACGGCAGGGTGGGTTCCGTGGAAGGGCGGTCGATGCAGGTCCCGGGTACTGGGTTAGCTTCATAAATCTTCAATATGTTTGTAAAGAGGAACAATGTACATGAATCTTATGGTCTGGTTTTATGACCGTCGGCGTGCGAAAGCATTGTCGATACTTTCTTGTTTATGATCACCAGCGAATTTAGTGTTCGGTGTTCGGGCTGTCGTTCATGGTGACTGAATTTCAAGTATCTTTATTTGGTAGTGTTTTTGTATACGTGAGCATTTTATTTTAAAGGATGAACTATTTTTTCGTAACTTATATTCAAATAAGTACCTTGTTTGTTTGGAATTAATTTGTTCAATTTTATGTATGTATTTTGGGCTCATTTTAGCCAACTATTTCATTTCTTTCTGACATAAATACTCATATAAATTATATAAATTTGAATTTAAGTACTTTTATTGCAGGAATAAATTTAAATCCATCTTGTGAAATAATTTACCTAATGACAATATTAACATATCAACCAAATACGACTGCTTTTTGTATGCTCTACACTAGCTAGAGTATGTGCAATGTACAATAATGAAATTGTGCAACTAGAATAGAATTTTAACAAACTTCCTCCCTTAATGCGAAAGCACCGCTATTACGAATGATTTACGCAAACTGAATACGGAAAAGCTAACGCTTCTGATTTTGAAGGATGTGCTCCAAAACAGAACCCCACCACCATCACCGTATGCCCTGTGCACCAAATCGAACACAGCGTACCGATGAAGCTCTAAATCAATATTACGATTCTTCCGCCAGCTTACATGAAATCACAACGCAAACCTAACCGGGTACAGTTTACCCACTCGAAAGCCAACGGCAGGCCCTAGCCCGGGCCCTAGCCGATACTCACGAGCATAGCCACACACTTCAAGTACCACGACCACGTCGAGGTACTTCATCATTGACATCGAACCAGACGGAATTCCGCAACCCGGAAGTCTCTCGGTACTACACACTACGGTGTGGGTGCTCACGTGTACGTGCCTGTGTGTGTGTACATCACCGAACATCGAACAAATAGTACGTCTCGGCAGTGTACCATCTTACACACGAAACCCGGCATGTAACACTCGAAAGGTTTCGAAAAGAACTCCAGCTGAACTGTCGAACCGATCATTCGAAACTGCCATGAACGGGGACGTGGGCTTACAACATGCGTACCGCTCTGAGAATGGTTGATATCCGTTTTTGGTTCGGTGTGTGTGTGTGCTTTTTTTTATTGCAATTTGTGTGTTAAGCAATGTAAGTATGGAGTGTGGAGGAGTTTTTTTTCCACGTTCAAGTTCCTTTCGAACTGAAAGCTCCGTATCTCGTAGACAGTGGCATTGCAGAACGGATTCATTTCCGCTCGACAGGACCACTGTTCCCTTTCTCAGTATGGACCACAATGCACACACACACACACACATACAGTGGAAATCAAATGTGAAGCATGAATGCTGTTCGTAAATGTAGAATGGAATTGAATTTCTCGAGCGGTGTACTACAACGGGCCTAGCTAACGGTGAGCCCTTATGAGGTGCTGGCCATTTAGGAAAGGGCATCGGAGGTGCAATTAGGACGCTATGAAGCTGTTTCTCTGATCGATTTACAACGTGGATGGTTTAGCAAGAGGAAAATTTTGACTGTTTCGAAATTTTGCTACGAAAGACGAATGGTACGCCTAAAAGTATGCAATTGTTTGTTTCTTTTTAAATAGTCAACTCGAATTTAGCAAAAGTTTATTAGCAAACGCAATTTTTAATAGTATTGGGGTCTATGATGATTTCATCTTGATAGTTTTGATGGCTGCGTTTAATAACGGACACACATAAAGATAAATTGTACCAACGTTTTTCCAACATTAAACATTTTTATCTTGTATTTCCATTAGCTGCTGCTCCCTCTACGAAATGTAGTGTTGAAGTCAGTTTATAGGACAATACAAATTTTTTTCTGTGTTGCTGTAATAAAAGTCACATTTTAAGGAAAAAATTTAGCTACTACTTTAAACAATGATTATCATTTGTTTAGCAAATACGATAGCTTAATAAAAGCAGTCACACGCGTTCAGAACTAGGAGAAGTTGTGCAAACATGTGATTAATTATTCTTAATCAATTATTTACTGATAGGTACAGCACTGCAAGCAATATTTAATGGATGAAAATTAAAAAGCAAAAAGTCAAATTGATATTTAACAAAAATTCACGTCAATATCTAGTAATTTTAGTGAAATTTCACTATAAACATAAAGTAACTCGTGAAGAGTTTCCGTGAAGGCACCTGAAGGAGACATCCTTTTGACATCCTTAGAACTTGAAGCTTCTTAGTAAGAAACCAACAAAGAAAAAATCAGAAAGCTGTTGTTACCCACCTACCAAAGTTAACGTCCGAAAAAGTTTTTCATTTTTCTAATGATTTACTAAACAAAAATTAATTTTTCATACATTGCAGGCCTGTTAATATTAACTATTAAACTTAGCTAACGACTGTCGGCAATATTCCTGTTTCGTTTCTGTGGAATATTGCATTCTCTCACCTAAAACGATTTACCCTCCTCGATTTGGCAAAGTGTTTAAACTGATGGACTCATATCCGTTATAAATAAGCACACATATACACTACCACCAATCAATCAATAATGGGTTTGCTGAAAGTTCAGTGCGTAGTGAAGTGTCAACCGCTTTAAAATAATTAAAATAACATAAATTAAATATCGCATCCGTCACCATCAAAACCATCACCATCCACACAACGACCACCGTCAAGGAATGGGTAATTTCATCAATTTTAATGCGCCACATCAATTAGCTACCATCACAATGAAAAATTAATTAACTTCCTGGCGGCACAGCTCGGGTGCAACTGTACGATGTATAAATCGATTCGATTGGATTCGTGACTATCATACGGTTATGTTTTAGTGTTTTCTGAGTAAATATTATTTTACAAATATTTTTTTAAATATTGTGAAATTTAGATGGTTATTCAATTCCCAGAAAAAAATGTCGGATGAACGTTGCAAGTTCAGCATTGTAACGAAATTTCTCTCCTTTTCTGCAATTCTTGCTCTCAAATTTTGAGATGCAGCTATGCATGGCTGAACAATTCCATGCCACGAAAATGATAAATTGCGCTTCTCGCCAACCTGTACCGGTACGTATTCGGCGTGATGAAAATGCACTTTTTTTCAATTGAGGTAGCGGACAAGCTGGCAGTACAGTAACGGTGAAAGATGATGACGATGATGATGAAAAGCAAATAGTTTTTAAACGATTTCCCAGCGTGAAACCATCAATCCTAGCTGTGCGCCACCGAAAGCAGCCACCGTCAAGAACGGTACGCAGAAACGTGTGCATTCTATTCTGCTGTCTATCAACGTGGAAAATGTACTGCATATTTATTTAGATTTTCACAGAAGTCTTTACCGAGGCTTAAGCAAACAAACGAACTTAGGTGTAGAAGAGTGATTGTTTCCGTTTTGGGAAAAGTATCATGTCAAAATGTTTCGCTATCATAGAATGGAATTTAATTTATTTGGTGATTTAAAGACTTCATTTCATTGCACATTATTCAAACAAAAAAATAATCATAAGTGTTGCTAAATTTCATACTTTTTGGAGCGAAAACTAAAACTTTAGTTAAATTCAGCAGAACTCAATTAATATAGAAACGAAATCAAAAGTAAATTGACTGGAAGAAGATCAAATTTCTCATGCTCTCCTGAACCCAGACAATATACAGAATGAATCAACTCATCTTGTAAAGTCAATCGTTTCGTAAATTGTTTCTGAGATGTGTCGACATGTAGAGCAGCATATCATTTTCATGTTTTCCATTACTAAATACAGCACATACCGTTGTTACATTGTGGGTCAATTACAGCAGCACAACTGTACGATTCAATCAAACTCTCTACAACAAGCTACAAAGCAGAAACAAAAAAAGGGAACCGATCCCCATTTGTTGCACTGCACTTGACGCTGGGCTAAACATCCTGCTCTTCGAGCAATGCTTCGGCAACAATGGAGCCGAATGGTGGAAAATGTTGCACCTCAAAGCACCAGCAATAAAAGAGTGAAATATTACCCATTCATAACACATTGAGTGCTGATATCAGACAGTGTTCTGCCCCGTACGGTTGCAAATCTGTAGTACACACGGCTTGCCTTTCATTTATTGTTTCACTCATGATTGAATTCCGACAGACTATCTGCTGCTTGTTAGGGAAAAGGAAATACGTTTCGTTGCAGCTGCACCGAGTGGCATCATTCTGGCCGTTCAATCGCTCGGAAGCTTGAAAGTGATCATCATTGCTGGTGATGCCTCGCTCCAGCTCGACAACGAGAGAAGTAATTCCTGTACGATATGGAACGGGTTCTAGCATTTATGAGCGGAGAATGCTAACTGGGTGGCTGTGTATCCGTATGTGTCTACTTATCCACTTGGTACGAAGTAGAGTAAATCAAGATGCAATCGTTTTTGGTGATGCTCTGTGTGGCAGTTTTCGTACCTCGTTTCCTACCGTGGTTCCGGAGCGTGTATTGACAGTCGGCAGCATAAATGGGTAGTTTTTCCTGGGACCAGCTTTTTCGGGCATACAAAATGGTACCACTTTAGATCGACATGATGCTAACGATTATCGAAAATGATGCCAAAAAAGGAGACAACACACACACACACAACTGCTGGTGCCAAGTGGAAATGCGTCCGCCCGGTCGTGGCCCGTTGCGATGGCAATATCGTATTGTTATCCTTACTGCAGTGCTGCAGTATGCATTTCATTATCATTTACCCATTATTATGATTGCATATGGAGAAAATAGGAAGCAGTACTAGCAGGGGATGAATTCTAGAGAAAGTGGAAACGAATGTAGCTGAAGCTGGCGTGCCATGTGGCATAGTTAAAATGCAACCCAGTTTGTTTTACAACGTACCCGATGAACGAGAACTGCCGCAGAATTTCTAGCCTATGAACCCATTTTCCAGAAGCAAAACGACATCGGAGCACAGCAACGTATGACAAACAATGTAGTAATATGCTATTTATACCCAGTGCAACGATACAAGCGAGATAAAGCTTATTTGCAAATGCCTAGGGAAATGCTTTGTTTGAACTTTTAATTGCCTTCTCGTATGCTACATTCGGAGAAAATCTGGGCCCGGGCCGTGGCAAAGACGAACGGCAATCGCAATAATCACAGACCGGGCATCAAACACGAAACGACTGTACCTGGGATTTTAAGAGGAAAATTCAATTACATGCACCACAAAAGAAAGCCACCAACTGTTTGCCGGCACACTATACGGCAGTGACTATGTTCCGCATGTTGCATATGAGTGCAATCCGCCAGCTTCCGCCTCCTAACGTATGCAACCCAGCTGGCAAACGAATTTTTAGTGTAAATTGAGCTAAAATTGGAATTGTGTAACGTTGGGGTGTAACAAAGACTGTGTGCTCTAGCAAACTTCAATTTCTACCAACGTTTATGGTTGAGTTTTATGTTACTGTCACTACTAACACTATTCACAGTGAGCTGAAGAGCCAACCGGAACGTCTCGCACTGATGTGGATGCATAAAACCGTAAAAACAAGTGGTTAAAATTTGCGATTTTATTTCATTTCAGTTCTGACTATCCTCCGTTTACGTACGTACGAAGAATTTTTGCTAGAATTCAGCGCCCACTTTCACTGTCCTCTGTGCAATGTGCCTGCAATGGTAGAGAATTGTGTGTCGGCCGAATGTTCAAAGCTTGAAACGTTTACGGGTGACATATGAGACGTTTCGAAATCCGTCCGAACCACCCGAAAGCCTCCGGGGGGCTTTAGAGCAACGGTCGCAAACGTTCGTGGCGGATTGTCCGTCGGTCTGCTGGCATTAGAGTGAGAGTGAGCAAGACTGTGTGAAGTGAAACGGGAAGCAAATAACGAGAAGCAAAAAAAAACGCAAACAGGAAAAAGATAAAATGATTTTTGGATGCTTTTTTTGTGCTCTTTTTTTTGGAGAGCGACTGAACTTCACGAATATCACCGAGCAAAGGAAGACATTAAACAGGATACATATTTGTTCACATCTCGGTGCTCAACACGGTGGAAAATAAAGAAAAAAGCTTGAAAGTGTGTGTATGTGTACCGGTGCGATTATTTTACCTTTTTTATTTTGTAGTAATCTAGAAATTGTGAATAGCAGTTTAGCGTTGGTACTACACAGCACAGAAAAAAGCTCAACTGTGAAAAGCACGTGTCTGCATACGGTTGCTAGGGACAGCGAAAATTGAAACGAATGCTTACGGTCGCGTACGCACACAGCCAGACAGCGGTATTCAGTGTAGAGCAAGAACAAAAAATGCCACCGTCGCACGTACACAATCGCAAGATGTGCATTGAAGTAAAATTCAACACTAAACGGTAATGACACGCCAGATGAG
This sequence comes from Anopheles maculatus, assembly GCA_002091835.1. NCBI lineage: Eukaryota > Metazoa > Arthropoda > Insecta > Diptera > Culicidae > Anopheles > Anopheles maculatus. Next base: position 123,078 of record KZ061694.1, on the reverse strand, counting down.
AGTTTGACGGTTGGGGTAAGAGGGAGGTGGAGGTAGGTGAGGGGAAGCGTGCCATTTTTAGCTACATTGCATGAGACAAATCAAATAAAGCATGAAGATGTAGCCGCTCCCTTGGTCTTCATTGTGTTGCTTATCAGCTTTCGAAACGGGACACACAAAATGGAGATGTGTGTGTGTGTGTGTGTGGCCACCGCTCGGAACATTCGCACAACAATACGCTTCTCTATCGGATTGAGCTCGAGAATGAAGCGGTAGCAGAACAGTAGGCCACACAAAAGAACCACACATCTCGGCAACAGCCCACCCCGAACATGGTTGAGCTACTGGGCGTCTCCATCGAGTTTGTGTGGTACAGCAGCAAAAGCGAGGAGAGAGAAAAAAAACGAGCAATGGTTACTAACGATGGCCCGCTGAGCATACACGCTCGTACGGAAAAAGGGGACGTTCAAAGTGCACGCGCCTGATATTCGAACTTTGATTTGATGTGAATAAGCAAGAAACCGAATGCATGGGCTAAATGAAAAAAAGCATCTTATGCATGCAACTGCACATTGCATAAACACGGGCGCGAACGAAATGTGAAGCGCGCGCGCGTTTGCTCGAAACCCGGGTTGTTTTCCCCGTGGTGGCATCCCCCCGGGGCGAAGAAGGAATGGGCTAAATCTAGATGAGATGACAGCAGAAACAGCAGCACGGCACGGCAGCTCGCAAGTCACCACGGCACAGAACTGTTGACAGTCGTCCGGGTATGGTGTGTTGCGCTTTACGCTGCTGCTGGTGCGGCAGCGTACGGAAGCTGGAATAAATGGCCAAGCAAATTGACTTTATTATCGTATTCGCAAGATCATTTCCGAGAAGTTGGAGCGTGGTGGAATGTTGCCATGATTTCTGGTGGGAATTTCGCAGTGCAAAAACCGAGCAGCAAAACTCTTGGCAGTCAAAGAAAAGGCAAACGATATGTAAGGATTGATTTTTTTTATATAATATTTGTAAAGCTATTGTGAAATATGCTGTAAATTTTTTATGCGAAGAAAACTTGTTATTATTTCAATGGTATTTTTTCTACCATTTAAAAATTCTTTAATAAAATATATCGCAACTTCACCCGGATGTATTTCTTAAATATATAACGCAATTCCTTGTGATCACTCTTAGTGAGCGCACATATATCAAAATTTCCTCATTCAAACATGTTAACACGTGTGCCTTTAACGACCGCCCGAATGCATTCCATTCTGCACAAACCATACAATCACAGGTCTCACTCGCTTCGAAGCAACGTTCAGGGAGTTGTCATCTAATCTACCTGATGCGCCCGATAGTAACGACCAAGGAGTAGGTTGAATGTTTGATACGATCTCAGGATATCAAGACGAGTCGTGGGTAAGGGAAAAATAGACCACACAACCCTTTCAGGAAGACTACTAGGAGAAGGCAAATTATTTACCCTCAGCATTCAACCCCTTTTGTACCTTTAACTGAGCAATGTTCCTTCGCCCGAAGGAAGATGCAAGATGTTTACGTCAAGTGGTAACAGTAACAGCGGTACACGGCGTAAACCTCTGTGAGATCAAAGACGGATGCAAAGATGTTCGTGCTGCTGGTAGAAAATTGTTAAAAATATTGTGTCTCACATTCTTACCGTATGTGTTTGTATGAGCTGCATGCTTAAAAGAAACTAGTTTGCTGTCATAACATCCATGGCTCTTTTTTGTCCCTTTGTTAGGTTACATAGGTGAGCTTGTGAGCTGTACGAATAATGTAGAGGTAAACGTTTTCTTCTTAAGAACAGGTGAACGTTCTAGCTAAATTGTAACACAGTTGTTTATAATTGAATATGAAAAGTATCTTTCGTAATATTGCTTGCTGCAATTAAATTAATTTTTCATTGCAATTTTTCATCCTTAAAGCATTTTCTCTTTCTCGTTCGCTTTATATTTTTCAAACCCGCATATAAATAGTGCCACCCCATGCACACCACCCAATCCTGCGTAAGCTCATTTTCATATACACAACTGTCGAACAACAGTAACAGCGCGGCCCCTGTCTGGTGCACGACCCTACTCACTCAAATTTGACAGAGTGCTTCAAAGCTGTCTTCACAACCTGGATTTTAATCTACCGACCCGACCGTTCCCGCAATAACTTGAAACGATAGCTCACACAGTGAAAGAAATCCCATTTTAAGCGCATTACCCGGTGGTGTGTAAGAAAAGAAAATATCCACCACCGCCACCAGTAAAAATGTAAGATCAACCCAACCCAAGACCGCACGTCACGCAGGATCGTCTTCAGGGTTCAGCGCTCCATCTTGGTAGCGTTGCCCATTGGTAGCTGCAGCTATTAGTTGTGCCCCGTTTATAACTGTCCGCAACAAAACGGATCTCATTACTTATGTAGGTAATTCCGTTGAGTACCTCCGGTTTGCCGGAAACAAAATGCTTAACTGAGTTTATTGCCATCCTTCCCGTCCCATGGAAGATCCTTCCCAGTGGCAGGGAGGTTTTTCGGTCGCGATGCTTTTGATTTCGGAGCTATGGTTTTTGTTTTCGGTTCCGGCCCAACCGACAAGCTGTTCCAGAGAAAACCGGCCAGATCTGATGCTGCAACTCGCTGGCAGGATGCTGTGCATCTACCGGATCCGGATGAAGCTAACATAAACTTCCATTGTTTATAAGATGTAGCAAGCGGCGGAGACTTTTGAATCTGAAAGCCAATTTACTTGAAGAGTTTTTCCACGACATTCGGCTGCACGCGCTTTTTCGTTTGCGAGCGCATAAGTTTGATAGTTTATGTAGCTTGTGGAAAATGTACGGTACGGTCTAGGAGTGGACGGAATCAGTCTGCAACGGATGTATTGTGTTGGTGAGTTAAACAGGTAGCGTATTTTTGCGTGCAAAGGAATGGTTCTGCATTTATTGCGTATTACCAAGAAATTGTGGCGCTGGAAGAGGTAATTTAGAACGAATTCATCTGCCCGAAGTGAGTGAGTTGTTTTGGGATTTCTAATTAAGTTTCATCAAAACAACATTCAGCTCGTTTTGCTGGGAAAACTATGTCTGTTTACTGTAAACTATTTCTGGCTAGCTACTAATTATTTGTAGTCCAAAGATGGAAAACGATTCTAGCTTATACATTTGTTCGTTTCAAGTCCATGCTTGTTAGTTAAAAATTTACAAAGAATCAGCAGCAAGAACTTTCGTTGTGCAATTGGCCGACTTCTCAGCAATAGAGAAATTTTAATGGAAATGTTTTTCCTCTCATGATTTCTAATGAAGTACGAAGTTTTTAGAAACTTTCGGTTTTACTTTCTCTGTTTACTGTTCACTGCTTCTTTTCGTTTTTTCTACTACTTCAACTTCATTTTTTATATGCCAAAGTGTGACTAAAACTCGTAAAGGGAGTACAGCTCAATCGAAACGTTAACCCACGACAGAGTTCATTGCCTTTATTTTTTAACCTTTTTTAAACAACTTCACTATTTAACCTTTCTATGCTCCCTCTGCTTAAGCTTTTTTCTATGTTCCATGATCTGACGAACCGTATAGCTTAAAACAATAATTTTCAATAATGTGGATACGGTTCAGCTCAAGTAAATTGGCTTTCAGATTCAAAAGTCTCCGCCGCTTGCTACATCTTATAAACAATGGAAGTTTATGTTAGCTTCATCCGGATCCGGTAGATGCACAGTTGAGATACATGTCCTTCTTAGAACTATGAAAGGGCACCTTATCACGTATGTATGTGCTAGGGCGTGTCTAGGGCAGTGTAATATTATGTCATAAAATTAAAAGACACGAAGGTCTGCTAACAAAGATTTCTTAACAAGGGTCTGAACCGTTGTTGTCTCGGTTGCTTTGGTCCTTTTTAAAGCAGTAAAGCTCTTGGATGATCCCACACAAGTTCCGATGTTACTTGTTAACATGAGAAAATGTATAAGGGTAGTTTGAAAGCTTTTAAGTTATTATGATTTAATAATTTAAACTATTGTAATAAACATTAGTTTTCAATTCAAAATAAGATTAAAGTAACGCAAACAAAAATTATAAAAATTTATTAACAAATAAAACTAGTGTAAATCTGTCAAACAATCCACCATTATAAACATTAGTTTAATTTGTGTTGTATCACTCACGTACACTTAGGCTCCATCCAGAGAACAAAAACACATGCCACCCAACACCAAAGCAAACATGTTGCCATGCAGAAGCGTTACACCATGGCAGCGGGCGCTTTTTCGTCCGGTGTACGTGCAATGCAAGCGTATGCGATTAAGGCAGACGCGAGCGAACCGTGTGTGAATCAATTTCTCCGGTGTGGTTTTTAATCCAATATAAGCATTCTGGGAGGCACGCGTCGCCAAACGGCCACCATGGATTTGCAGGCGTACGGTTCATAATTTATCCGATTTACACCAAAACATCCACAGGGATAGTGGCCGATCACCACCACCAACACCATCGTTTCACACCTTAGGGCAAGCCGCAGCATCACACACGCAACAGTACTACTCATTTCATTAAAATTCAAACAGATTACGGCATCCCAAAAGTGATCAGGCGTAACGCGTCGACACGAATGTCAAGCGAATTGGTGTGAGAGGAAGAAAGAGAGGAAAAGGAGCAGGGAGAGAAGGACCTTCCTCAATTCGTAGGCCACCACCAAACATGAGCATGACGGCGTGTAAGAGTAGACAATGAGGAAAGTTTTGGCCTTACATGGCCTAACTCGTTCCGACAGGCAGGGCGCGCGCGTGCTGAGGCAGCCTTTTCAACACAAGACAGCAACGTGACTCACATCGCAAGCGGTTTTTGCTATCCTACCACACACACATACACAAGCTCGGCACACTTAAAGGCCGCGCTTCGTGTATGAGCGAACGTAATATGTCGACACTTCAGCGTTTCGTACCGCGGTCACCCACAAACTTCGCCGGAAAGCTCAGTGCCCCGTAAACGAATAAAAAAAGGGCTAAAACTAACACTGCCTGTGGCGGACAGCAGGGCGCGTGTGTGATACGGTGAAAGTGGCGCCTATTCTAATGGAAGCAAGCCCGATAAGAGTGAATCTGTTCGGGTGATAGGCCGACCAACTTTGTCATTGGATAAATGGATAAATGGAAGAAAACATGGAAGAAGATTTTCCCATCACTACAAAGTTGTGGTTAACCCCCGACAGACCTGCGTGTGTGTGTGTGTGTGTGTGTGTGTGTGTGTGTGTGTGTGTGTATCATGGTGCTAAACTTTGTCACGAATTGCACGTCCGCACGCACGTGCACGAAGCCGGACTGGTGATGCTTAAGAAGCTGCGACAGAACTTTCCTTCCAGGACCTGTCAATGCTGGGCAGAATCGTCGAGATTCTTCGCCCGCTTTCGAAGATAATCCAAAGCTGCTACGTCTAAGGACATTGCACCGATATGTTTCGAGTGGCCCCTATAGTGGACTGTGGATGCTCCGCTTGACTTGCTCCCCGAGTCGGCGAGTGTCTTGTTCCCCTTCCCGGGACAAGGCCCCATACCCGCTGGGAAGAGCCCATTGAGAAGATCACAGAAATCACGGACATCAGGATACGGTCGCGTGCACAGCAAACTAATAAATTGCATCCTTGAACCACGAGCGGATAAGCTCGGTTCGTGACTGTGGCTGTACGGAGCTGCTGGAGCCTGTCAACAGCTTCTTCGTTCAACAAATGCTTTACGGATTGGTCTGCTCTCCTGGGAGAGCATTGGGTAAGGCGCTGGATGGACACACTTACGATCATGACAAAATTATGAAATCGTTAAACTAAATTAAAGTTACGACCGCTCGTCATAACTGGCCACTTAAAAGTTGCGATAAAGTACCGTAAAGTATGGAGAACGATGAGTACCACTAATACCACCGAATGGCGAGTTGTGAGAAGATGTCCAGGGTCCTGGGTCTCAGGTGTATCGTAAAGCCGTGGTAAACGTTCACTCACCCGCGAACGAAAGTAAGGTTGATGAATGTTCGCCAGTAAGGAACGGGCTAGTAGACGTGGAGGAGGGTTAGTATGGGTGGAAACACACAAACACACCCACACACACACAAAATCATTTACCTTTTTAATGGCCGACAGGATACAACGTATGGTTTTTCGCTCAAGTTTCGCTCCCCTACGAAATGAAAAGCTCGTACGATGTCATCATCGTAATCTTCAGTCGCGCACGGTGAAATGAAAGTCATTAAAGTTGGTCCAGCGTTGGTGCACACGAGGAAAGGAGTGAGAGCGCGTGCGAAGGGGTTAAGCGGGATAGAGGTATGGGATTTCAGTTTGCCGACAGTCCACGTACATTGTCGGTTTTAATGAAAAATGTATTATCATTCCGGGCCCGTGCAAGCGCTGTGCACCTAGCTTTTATGTGCGGCGAGGTGAGTTTAGTGACATAAGCGATGCTGGCCGGTGTAAAAAACTAACATCCTGGGAGCTAAGCGGTGTTGTAATTTCGAATGGAACGGCACAGGGGGATTAAAATGGGGTCCGAGATTTTTACGACCACAGAAACTACAGCGTAGAATTAGTTGTAGTGCTATGCTTTTGAAATTGTAATGCAGCAACAGTGCACGGCGCACCTAGCGGATAGATGCTGATCGTAAAAGACAGTCGGTCAGGGAGCTCTATGGAGCAGCCATTTTGATTCGTTGCCCATCGCTAATCCTGCACTCGAGGAAAAGTACTGCCAGTTCATGGAAGTAAAAGTTATAAATGTCTTACAGGATACAGTTGATAAAAGTTTCGTGGAAAGTGTCCATCCGTGCTGTTTGCTGAGTTCGGGAAATATTACTAGCTTTTGAATAGCTTTCGGTTGCCATGGTTCCTATTGGTAGTTTGTACCGAGTCTGTATCGTAAAGAATAAGTCGTTGAAATGCAGAGGAAAGAAATATCTTGAGATAAAGCGTATCCTTCTTAAAGCAATAGTACATTTGGCTTCTGGGTAAGGGATTTCTGCTAGCTATCGGATATATTTCAAATTTGAACTTGATGTTTTGCATTTTTTGGAGAGATGATAAAAATGACAGACCAAAAGCTTTGGACGCTCTAGATTTTATGTGGTATGATGGTGGTCAAATCCAAACACAATGAGTTCCAAATCCAGTTGTGGTTGGCCCGAGATTCCGGGCAACAGAATGATGAATTAGTATGGCGATGTTTTAGTATAAAACATCGCATGTGTGTCATATTCAAAGCTTAATGGTCCAATCAGCAAATGCAATTGTAGACAAGAATGGTTGCCATACATTTGAATAGGGGGCGATCCTGACATCTCTCTGGTCATCTAATTTTATACAATACAGTCCAAGCCACTGTTAACTTATGACCCAGACGATTTCGCGTACCATGTAAACCCTCATTAACTCACCAGTAACTAGGAATATTCAGTTTAAGGACCTTAGAAAGAATTCCTTTATGATACGAGAGAAGACCGGCATGAACACTACCATGTCCTAAGACTGCAATGCTTCTGTGAGAATCAAGAGAATAACTAACCAAAGATTCATAACATAACATTCAAAGATTAAAATACTTAAAAGATATTGCTTAAAACATACTTAAAGGAGAATGTCCTGTGGATTTTGTTTCTGTTTTTTAATAAATCTTAATAAAACTCGCTTGGGAATCTTGGAAGCACAATACTCTTACACAAATCAAATTTACTAGAGTACCCTGTCGAAGTTCGTTTATTTAGCTACAATGTTTTGGCCAATGGATTCTTAAAACAATCCAATAAGACATATGAAAATTTTCGAAGTCTAGGTAAATCTTCGAATTAAGACACATTTTTAACTAGAAAACTACCAAATCCTTTAAAATTTACCACAATTGAACATTTATAGTCCATTAAGCTTGCCTAAAAATTCACGTGCAATATCACTCAATTTTGTGAATTCGTTTAATGCGATTATTCCTTAAGCTGCAGCACAAACCAAAGAAAAAGCATTCTCAATCCTAATGCATTTGGTGCTTTCCACGCAAAAAAAGCCCACGTCAAACACCTGGCTTTAAGCGGTTTCTGCTCAATGCTTTTCCCCGGTTCCATACCCGCACCACAACACCTCCCTGCCAAGCTGTGCATTGTAACATGTTTGCCAAAAACTTTCAGCATGAGCGCAAATTTGAATATTGCGTGACTTTCGACTATGTTGTTCGTGGCACTTTACCGGAACGGTCGCGGTTCGTTTGATTGAACGCCGGCGGTAGCTACTCTACCGCCTCTCCGCCTCCTGCTCCCTCCTCTCATCCCCTTTGTGTCCCAGCATTCGCGTTCAGTCGTGCCGTGTGAGCATGTGAGATTGTTTTTTGTTTTGTTTTATATCCTCCCGACGGTTGGCGGTGAATTCCCGCGGGAAAATCTTTCAGCCAATGTGTGTGTGTGTGTGTGTGTTGGCGATAGGCCGATAGCTTACGCATGACGACTTACGAACGCGGCTTTTGATGGTAGTGGAACGGATGGTAGCAAATCATTCACATCACTAAATTAGTCATGTTTATTAATGCGGCTTATGAATATGCTGAGCTGTTAATGCGCTCTTGTTCGTGGCGGGCATGGTTGGTGAAAGCGAACGGGGGAAGGTTTACGCTAATGGAACATGAATGTAAGAGAAATGGAATGCAAATGCATTAGCGGGGCAAAATTTGTATTTGAGAGCAAAAAAAAAATATATCAATATAAATGGTGTAACATTCGAATTAACATTAATGCAAACATAACGCTTATGTGGTAGGAAGTGAAGAGTGAAGTGCAACCCATTCTTTGTTCTATTATAGATAACACATTCCCAACCAATCGATCGTTCGATCAATGTTAAGCAGCTGATAACGAATTTAATTACTTCATAATAGATTACAAAGAAGCATTCAAATTCTTCTTCTTCTTCCTTGGCACTACAACCTCGAGAGGTCTTGGCCTGCTATTTCTAGCTCTCTGTGACTTAATTTTTACCCGTAGCTGGATAGTCAGTCCTGCGTACGGGGAGGCGGTCCGCCGGGATTCGAACCCCGGTCCTGCAGTGTGCCGCTATCGTATACACCACCGGGCCGCCCCAAGCATTCAAATGGTTTCCCGCTATTCTAACAATCGTGATAGAGAATAATGTATTACTCGATATGCTACTGTTTCATCGAAGGAATTTATTGCAATTGAAACATTTCAAAATAAAAAGTTTATTCAACTATCCTTTTTTGAAGAACCCTTCAGGACCTGTTTCAAATCTTATCTTGAGCCAAGCCAAATTATCCCGCTCTTTGGTTAATTGACTCAAAAAAGCATTCTAGAAATAGTAGGCCAAAACATTTCGAGCTTGTAGCGCCAAATAGGAAGAACGGAATCAGTTGCATGTTTTGTTTTCAATAATTACTGTAATTTTGGATCTTATTGTACATCACAAAGGGAAAAGAAAATGAATACTATTAGCTACTTTCATAAAGCACTGGGCGCCTCCAGCCATTTCATATACATTTAATGTCTTTAAGGGTTTAATGCGGGATTCCTTTGGCAAAGTGCAACAAATAAAATGATTATGAGTATTGAAGGAAAGTGTTCTTTGTATATCAATTTTATTTCAATACAATATAAACTGAAGCTGAATGGGCGGCCCGGTGTTTGATGCTACAGCGGCGCCGGTCTTCACACGGCAGGACTGGGGTTCTCATCTCATCTCTCATCTTTGCCGTTCCCCCATAGTGAGGACTGACTATCCAACTATGCGGTAACAATCAGTCTAGTAATCCAAAAATGGCGGACATGACCTTAGAGGTCGTAAGGCCAAGTAAGAAGAAGATAAATTGAAGCATCAGAACAGTTTTTGTCATATTTGTTTGATCCATAATGATTCAATTGTTCATGAAAATTTAAGCAAATTAAATTTCCTTAATTAATCATTCTGTTAAAATTACTTGTGTATGTAGTTAATTGCTAAACGATTTTGCTTAAAAATTAGACGAATACCGACTAGAAATGTCACTTTTCTAACTGACAAGACATCATTCATCTCAAAAACGGTGATGAATGACACAATGCTATGTTTCTGCAGTTCAAAGTCCTTTATGATACTGCTTATCAATATACACTAGAGCCAACATCGTCCAATGAATCTAACCTACTCATCCTACTGAAATCTCTTGTACGAAGTGAATTTGTAAGGTGTCAAACATAAAGAACAGTGTGTGAAACATGTAAATTTACAAGATTATCTCCACCCAGAACGGAATGCAAACTGCATCAGACTGTTCGCCATTCGAGATGATAGATAGATTCAGGCTCTCAGGCAGCATTCAAGGAACAGACAAACGTTTGGGAATAATCTCCCAAATCACTTCAAGGATTAGATTTACGTTTCGGAAATACACCATTCCGAACCTAGCTCGATACCACTCGATTCTTGTGTCTTGGAAAATGCTGTTTCGTTGAAAGGCAAATCAGTTCTTGTCAAGAGGCACTGGTCCGTATACACACAGGAACATCAGTTCTATCACACAACATTGCACATTCTTTTCACTGCTGCTGCAGCAACTGATTGCTTCGGGGATTCCGGCGATAGGCTACTTAGTGCTCGGTGCACACTTCAATCGTTGCTTCAATTATGAGTGTGTATCGGTAGCGACGTTCGATCTTCGATCTATTTCTGTGATAGTCGAGTGGCAATACAATGTGGCACGAGCTTAAAGAAATGGTTTATCACAAAACAAAATCCTATCCCCTTCTCAAAAAGGGATAGACAGAAGCATACTCATCCCTCCCGAGATTAGCAAAAGCAAGGGAATGGGTTTCGGATCCCCACTTCGAAGCACATCTGTAAGTGCATCCCAGCAAACGGAAAGACTCTATCGCAACCGAAACTTTATCGGCTTTTGTTTCGGAGGGTTTTGGTCGGGATTCTGTTGTTGTCGGGATAGAATTCAGAGATGCGAAATATTTTCTTACCACTGAGTGCTTCTGAGCATTCACAATGCTGCTCCGAGGGAAAAGCAAAGAAACTTTTCACTGCGGTTTCTACGGAACTTATAAAACAAAAAAAAGCCCCCGGAACCAAAGAACAGGAAATGGAACGTAAGCAGCCGCTCAACTGTACCAAACGATGGGAAAACAATGCAACAGCCAACGGAACGGCTGCCAAAGGTAAAGCTACTAGGGCGACTAAAGTTTGACAGGCGGTTGCAACTTCACTACTGACTTTCCACTATGCACCCGAGGGTGATACTGTTTCTGAACGTTTTTCGTACCTTCTTTGGTTCCGTGTAACTCTTCACCGCGTGTCCCGGAGTTTAGGTGTAATGAATAATAGCATTGTGTGAAGGTAAATAATTGTACCGATGCTGTTGTATTATTCATCAATTACAGCATCACCCGAATGGGTTCGGATGTAAATTGATACACTTGCTGGTTTTCAATTTACATTTTGAAATAAATCGTTGTTGATTTATGATTGAGATTAAATTTTAGCTAGCAAACCATTCTATAATAACTTTTATCTATTCGATACCTGTTAAAATCAACAACAAGAGGTGATAAAACAAGTATTTCCCTGCTGTATTAAATTCCACCCAATCGTGACACTTCGCTTCCACAATCGCTTCTCCTCCATTCGAGCGCTTTATTATCTATAATAAAGTTTTTTCTTCACCCTCCCACAGCTGTCTATCATTCGAATCGATACATTTATCACCACTTAACTAGCTTATCGGTGAACAAATAATCATAAACTGTCACTCGTTTTAGCATTCGATTTTACCATCCATTCTGCCACCCATCACAGGCACAGGTGTGATGGTGTTTAGTGTCAACAATATACTGCGCACGGTTTTATGGCACATGGGTGCTTTAATGAGCAAACAGTGGAATGGAACACTGGCCCTCAACACCACACACACACACAAAATAAAAACATTAAATGATCATTTTATGCTACAAAACAACGGAAAACCCTTAATAAAAAACACTGTCTCGGTGGTGGAAGCGTAGAATACGTGCGATCATATAAATCAAGTGTATCGTTTAATTACGATTTGTTGCGCAAATCCACTAAAACCAGACAAAGTAACACCTGCGCTGGTTTTTGTGTAAATAAACAGCTAAAAAACTGAAAAAACTGTTTGGGAGATTATTTTTCATATTTATTTATACCATATGCTTCGCGTAGGACATACACGACCACATTCCGAAAGCTTTCGCCCCCCCTCCCCGGTCTAGTTCTAGTCAACAAATAAAAGAACAACACAGCAACAGTGTTACAAACGTTAGACACCAGCCAGGAATTCCCAATAGAATTCACAAACAGAAAATCTGCCGGATTTGGTTGGAAAATTGAGCATTCATTTGTGTCCATCGTCGTTTTTTTTTGTGTGCTGCTCCGCGTACCATTCTATTTCAATTTGTATGTGTGGGTGTGTTTGTGTGTGTGTGTGTGTGTGTGTGTAGCAGCGGCATAATCCGTAGCACAAATTTATGGCCACTTGCAGGCAGGACCGTAATGTACGTATGCCCAGCCGGCCACCCATTTCTGGTATCTTCTATTTATTGCTCTCAGGTGCGTTTTGTCCGAATCCTCCGGTTCATAGTGGGCGACAGCGAGCGTGTGTGTGTGTGTGTGCGGGCGCCAGAAACCTGGGTTCAGGTTTGCCAGTAAATATTTAACGATCTCTCGTGGGCCGGAACAAAATAAAGAAACGCTCGACAGACCACCCCCTAACAGAAGCACGGTACCGAAGCCTCCAAATGAGAGCTTATGATTGTGAACACGGCAATGCAAAGAGATCCAAGATTTTCAAGAAGCAGCGCACATAAAGACGTGCACAAACGTTTCGTTGCTCCGGTATAAAATGCGCGGTTGAATTGAATAAGATGGAAGTAATATTAAAAAAAAAATGCTTAAAACTGTGGAAAAGTGCCATGAAACAAGGAGCAAGCGTTTGTGATATACCCTTGGTTCGTTTAACTTCACTTACATTACGCATCCGGACAGACGAGCAGATGAAGCGCGGACCGGTCTCGATAAACACTCAGGCAGGCGGTGGCGACACACGACGTTAACAGCTTTTGCATGTCACTTGTTTGATTAACCATCACCAAACCACCACTGCACGGCCCGGGTGGAATGTTGCGCTGCGTTGTTATATGCTTTTATTACTTCGTATAACACTACTACATCAAGTTACCACATCAAGAGAGAATCAAATCCTGTGTACGTCCACGTGCTGTTTGATGCGGAAGGTCTATTGTTTTGGGTTTCTTTTTTTGTTGCTATTTGAGAAGGTTTCACTTTATATTCGATACACTATAGTTTACAATTTAAGTGGTGCTAGGGTCACTGAAAAAAACGGATTTTTTGTTCATTTTTAATGCACACACAGCGTTAGTGACGGATAACGGATCCTGGTCACGGCACCACGAACATTCTTTTTATACACCACTCACTCACTCTTGATCGAATTTTACCATTTTGCTGTAATTTTATAAATCCGGTAGATGTTACACACTTATCTGCCCGAAGCAGCCGTCCTGTAACTGACGCAAATAGACACGCAAAACCGGCCCGAAACTATATTTCATCACCTTATCCCATCACTCATAAGGGATCAGAATTAAATTATATTCCCTTTACCCGCGATGCCGTCTTCTAGATTACAGCAGGCGTAGCGCAAGCTTTAAGACTGTTCGCTTTTTGCTATAATAAAATGAGAACGAACAGCAAAAACGGAATCCGAACACGGACCCTACACGGACTGATGGGCTGATAGATGATTCAATTTGCAATGCACCGCACACTGGGCGTCTCCACCAAGGGTTTCCAGCGGGAACCCACCAAAACACTGAAATAAAATCAAATTCTACTATTCCGGCACGGTGCAGCTATCGGAAGGGACGTGCAAACATTTCGCTTCCCGTTCAACCCCGTCTCCTTCCCTCACACACCACCCGGTGTGGCGATGTAATAAGACTCGGTACACAATGGAAAACGATTTTCAATGGAGCGCTGTAGAAAAAGGGAAGAAAAATCTAATCTTCACAAACCATCCGATCGTAAAAGGTCGTAAGTCGTCACCAGCACCACGCGAACACATCTACACACACACAAACCCGCACTTGTTACATTCACACATACACCCCACGCTCGTTCACACAAACAATAGAGCACAGCCAACACTTTGGCGAGGGCCAAACACAAGCGCGGAACTTTCCTTTTTTTTGTGTTGTTGCTACTTCCCGCTCAGCTTTTCAGCCCGCCATACCAGGATATTCAACAATTCGAGAGGATATTGTACCCACACACACACACACGCACGCACACAAAAGCACACGTACACACACTTATACACTTGGATGCGTTTGAATGTGAACTTCATTTGTCCTCTTTTGCCCATGATGGGGACATTGTGCACATTCAACACTTTCTATGCCGGTCGTCTCAATAATCATGCAGCCCGTTTTCCGGAAGTTTTCCTTTTTTTTGTTACTCTCTCTCTACTCCCATCGAGTTTGTGTAAGGATAAATCGATTGATTCGCTCGTCCTTGGGTAAATAGGGACGTCCGTTCTTCTTCGGGGAGGAACAGCAAACTGTTACAGGGACAGTCACGTTAAATCAACACCACTTACACTCACTTAGTAAATGATAGATTTTCACCACCGTTCGTCAAATGCGGGTTCGAGCGACGCGTTCGTTACATTTCCGGATCAGTGGGATAGCAAATAGTGGCCGTAAAAGATGAAACACAATTTTCCGAAATCCTCCTTTACATCGTTTTACAGCTAGGAAATAAATCTCCTAACCTGGCAGCGGAACCCTGAAGTAGTAACGGGAATGGGTATTTTTTTCTCCCTTTATCGGGAAAACTACCGCCGGTCGCGATCACGTCCTAGCGTGCCAAGATTCACCGAGATACTGAACCGTACGACGCGTACCGTCCGGATGCGAAGCATCCAGCTCGGATGCTTTAAAGCTTCACCCGAACCCCAATATCCTTCGCGTGAGTTACCGACGGTAACGCTTCGTAACGCTACCCGCCAACCGAACGGCGAGCACGTGTCGCACTCAGCTCCACGTGAGTGACTGCATGCCGTGTGCTTTTGCTATTTTTATCGCTCGTCCAGTCCGTTTCGGTGGAAGTGTCCCATTTTTAGGGCCACAGCACAGTTGGAAGGTGAGCGGTTACGGTGAGTGATGCGAAAGAAAGTGTAAGTGAAACAGCTGTGCTGTGGCAATGGAGTGTTTGTAGACGGTTCCCCACATTAACGGGCTACCCGCTCTGGAAGAAACGGGAAAACGCACAATCAAAACAACTCATGAATGGAGTTAATGTTCGGTGCAATTGTGCAGTAAATAAACATTTAACCATTCTCATGATTAATCAAATTTGTGACAAATGGGTGTCGCCTGTTCATGTTTAGTATTGCATTAATATATGCCAAACCGGGCCAGAAAAGAAGCGTTTCTGCACAACGCGTAAGAAAAGGGCGTAATGATTGGCGAAAAAAAAAGGAAAACAACGTTAAATCAAGCACCAAACCTCCAGAACGTAACCATCAATCCGTTCCGCGGTCACCAGACAAGTCAGTGGGATCGTTAATTTGCTTCATTAAGCTTTATGCTTTGTTACTGCATATTTACACAGTACCCCGGTCTGCAGCACTCGGCGAAGCTATCGGTAAGAGCTCTAGCACTGTTTAATGCCTGCTACCGATGGTGGCGTTCGTTGGTTTTAATGCAAAGATTAACTACCGCTTGATCAATAAAATATGTTTACTATGCTGCAGCTTCCGAACAGGACCAGTTTGTCGTAAAGCGAAGCAAATTGTCGGAACGTCTGCATCCTTAATGAGCCGATCGGTGGATGTAGGTCAGCAAGTGTTGGTGGATAGATTTTTGGTATGTTTTTTAATTCATAGTGAAGCATAAACTTTAAGTTAACTTTTTCAATACCTGTTTTAGGACATTTCATCATAAAATAATGAGATTTAAAAAATTCTACATCGTGACATCGTAAGACATCGCAAGGACGTAACCCTTGAAGAAGGAACGTTCGGTGCTTAACTTAATGAAATAAAAGTTCAAATAAAACTAGAACTAGAAACCTAGAGTAACCAGCTATGGGAATAGAAAAAAATACACCAAAACAAGGATGATTGGTTTTAAGCATTTATCTCTAAAGACAAAAATTACTTTGAGAGAAAACTCTAGCTTTTAGAACACAAATTCCAAACCAAATTTTACAATCGACACTTACTGATCAAAATAAAATGTAGATGTGCTTTCTGGAGGTCGTCACACATTGATACCCCAATGATTTTTCCCATGTATTATTCATGTTCAATAAATATTTCATTGCTTGTCACAAAAAACAATAAAAAACATGGTAAAACAATTTAAATAACACCACAGAAAGCTATAAAACATAGGTAAAGTATTAAATATTGAGGAAGAAATAGACAAAAAAAAAGTTCAATAGTGATAAATACATTTTAATTACAAGGCAAGGCAAAATATAAAACCGAAACAAAATAATAAACAAGTAAAACACAGCGACAAATTGGGATGTTTAGTTCATAATGATATTTCGGACAATTACTATGGTCTTATCTACCATAGCATGATGTACCCAGTGAGTAAAAGGGCATGCATTGCATTAAAATGTAGTTCTGTACATTCATTTCCGGAATACGATTATTGTAAATGCTCTTCGTTTTCAGAATACCTGAGATGATCTCTTTTGCGTTAAACGCCTAAATTTATGCTATATTTTGTTGGCTGTGAGAGATAGAAATAATTTAATTTTATCAAACCGTTTTCACGTTTCTTTACCATTCAACTCGTAACGTTTTAATGTGGACTATCAATTCTCAGAAAAAAAAAATCTTCTACCATTCGAAGGATGCACTTTATTAAGCTTTCCCAAAACTCAACTGCAAAACTAAAGCCATTTAAACCCGCTGCTTCATCACATCCGCTAGCAGCCAATCTACTTAACTGCCAATATTCCGAACGATAAAGAACAAAGGGTAATCGGAACTGATCATGTACCGGTCCATTGGCTCGCTGTATCACATTATTCGGTTAACTTGGTAACTGAAACGAACCCTTTCTAATGAACCGATCACGATGCACTATTGCACCGGTCGCGTGCTCTTTCGCATGAAACCATGTGTATTAATTGATTTGCGCGTACCATTTGTTTAACCTTTTCGTTACCTGGATAGAACTGATCGTAATGTCATTACGGTACAGTAATGCACGACCAGCATTATAGCTGGCCCGAACAATGTATCTAAAATGTATTAAGCCATTGTGCAATTGCTATGAAATTGATATCGATGTAACCTTTGAATGGAGTGCATTGTTGTCCACCCCATTGAATTGAGTTTTGGTGAATATGTTCAAATTGAATTTCAATATCAAATGAAAACTCGGTAGAATATTAGGTGTAATATTTGAATGCCTCATGTAAATTATTTTAACTCATAAAAACGTAGCGAATTTCAAAATTCCCATTTTTCATTAAACTTTTTGGCTAATATGCAGGAGATGTTTCAGCTACCAAATCTCCAACCAATTCCAACCAGCAGCCTGCAATCGTTGCATTAAAATTACTTATCGGTAATTAAACAACTGAAATTAATCACATTTGCAACTAAGCTAAACTTTCGTCAAATACCGGCCACCATTTCAATAGAACACTCACACACTCGCCCCCGGTACTACGATCACTCCTGTTAAATGATGTGCTTGTTTCACCATTGTGTTTCTGGTAGTAACCAGAGTGTGAGCATTTGTTGTAATTCGGCAAACGCTTCGGACCCACCTGAAACGGTTCGAGAACTTTGGAAATTTAATTAAACCGCATCATATTTTATCCGGCCGGAACAACGAAAACTTTTGCTACACCTTTTGGCGTTTTTTTTTTTTAGTTTCTCCCAATTTCTGCAAAGGGTAAGGAAAGAATGCTCGGATGCAACTGCCCCTCGTGCATCCTGTTACTGAAGCGGCGTTGGGTTAGGTTGGGCCGCCACTCAGAGAAAAGTTTTCAAATTCAGGTGCACTTGCAGCGCTCACCGTTGAATTGCCGATGAGTGCTACTACAACTACTACCAGTGTGTGTGTGTGTGTGTTTTTTCTGTACTGTTTTGTTCATTTCAACGAGACGCCACTCATCTGTCCACTAACACCCAGCTCCCTGCTGCGTACCGGTGCCAAATCGAAATGCTAAAGTATGCTGAGAACAGTTTTCAGTTTCACCAGTACAGTCGAGTACTGCATGGCGTCGTGCTTTGTGCCAAAGCATTCCACTGGCAACGGGCTCTTTGTTTTACTACATTTCCACTGTGCTTTGTGTGTGGAGTGTATTTGTTGCTTTTTTGTTTTCAACACCTATACCTAGTATTACCTACCCCGGGTCGGAACATACTGGCGCCCCGACACTGTTGAGCGTCAGTGGTGGTGGATTTTCAATTGGTCTGGTGGTTTTTCGGGAAGCACCACCAATTCTCGCTGATGGTGCTAACGGGATGAAATTGAAAGGAACTAAAAACAATAACCCCGCACACAAAAACAATACCCACCAACGCGACCCACTAAATGGTCGCCGGAATAGTGGATTTCAAATATTTTACCATTATTGAATAGCAACTTGTTGGCTTCCGATGAACTTTGCGGTGAACAGGAAGCGCCTGCCCGCTCTTTTGGTGGCCCATACTCAATGGACGGGTTTGACGGGTGCAAAAAATGGCGGCTAAAATGGAACATCAAATGTCATGCATATTGGAAAATGTATTTTGTTTGCTTTGTTTGTCTTTCGCTTGAAGTGGGATATGGCTTAATTACTGCCCGATTCGTATTCGGTTCGCAGATTTACGAACGCACCGCCATTAATTGTGTGTGTGTGTGTGTGTGTGTGTGTGTGTTTTTTGTGGGTAATTTGGAGAACACATCAATAGGATTTGTATGTTGTACAGTTTTACAACGGAGTAGTAATTGTGAGCTCGATGTGAAGTGGTTTTAAGCATAAAAACCACCAACCAAGCCGTTAATTGCTTAGTTATTGAAAACCAGAAATGTAGGCATGTAGAAAATTGAATTTAAACTGTTATTCTGTGAACTGAGCTTGAATGTTTTTGACAATTTTATTCATTTGAATAAAGTTTTTAAAATCAAATCTTTTTAATCAATTGACTACGTAAATGTATTTATATTCTGTTCAACTGACAATTATGAAAAGAAATGGATCAGTTTATTGATGTTTACTATGACTTTTTAAATAAAGTTGAGATGTATTTTTATACATTAGCTGCCAAGAATCTACAGGTTCCCTTATCCAGTTTCAAGTTTAGCTTAAGAATTTAAGTTGTTTATATTTGCCTTCAGATTCACACAGGATATTTGCCTTCAGATTAGAATCCTCACAGCTTTTCGAGCTTCAAAATACTTTCTTCTTCAGTCTCATACCCTGCTCTCTGCTTTGACTTTGACAACGTTTTTTTTACCATTGTTTCAGATTAAAAGTTCCTTACAAGTTGCTTACGGTTGAGAAGCCTTCGATAAAGCTATATTCTTCCTAGAATCACAAGCATCATCTTACAATCTTAATTCTAGGTATCATTACCGAGCTTAATCGAGTAGTATTTTATGATTCCAGGCAGATAGCTTAGAAGTAGTTAAACAAACTACTTCCACCCGATAATAAGCGTCGGTTATTCGTAAAAGTGATCCTGCTATATCTGTTGTCTGATGTAACTGACACCGGCGTTCCAAGGTTTGGAGGCCTCACAGTTGATAGTGTTCATAATAGAATGGCAGAAAGGATATGTAAATCTATCCTAATTTGTAGACATATTATCTCTTCATATTACTTCCCTGGATCGAAACCACAATCTTGAACATTTTCTCGATTGTATGCGGACAGACTTCGTACACTTGCTTCTCAAGAGCTCTTTGAAATATCTAGAGCTCCTATAGGGTTTGGTAAAAATTTCTTTGTAATGGTATTAACAATCATCCAGAATCCATTACCTTAACGATTGATTCCAGTATTCAGGTAATTCGTTTTCCAGGGTGAAATCTAAGACATCTGCAAATCATTCGCTTTGTCTTGATTTAGCTTCTATAGCTCTAAATACTTCATATTTGCTTCAATACACGTGCTCACAGGTATCAGATTTACTGTTTCTCTAGAAAATGTCTTTTGATACTGCAACCTCGGGAAGTCTTGGCCTGCCTGGTTTGGTTTCTCTAATTTAATTTATCAGTTTTATTATAAAATGAGTGAAATTCCATGATATTAAATACCAGAGCAAAGTAATTTCACAACTCCGAACAAGTTATAACATTTCAAGGGACTGTTCCGATTAAGATCTGTCTCAAGTTTTAACAAAACATTACAATAAGAATTTCTTTTAATTAACTGAAATTGATATCAGGTACTACAATCCCTTGAAGGCCTTAGTGTGCTGCAGATTTATGATATCATCCAGCTCATCGAGCTCGTCATAATTGCTGTTACTACTTTATTCCTTCGACACAGACAAGGCCAAGAATTATTCTGAGCATCTTTTTTTCGAACGCGGATAAGAGGATTTCGTCAGTTTTTGATTGAAACTTCAAGGGCGTATGTGAGGCGTATGGGTCCGTCGCAATAGGTGATTTGAATGGAGCAGATTCTTTAGCTTGTGGTACAACTGGTTGGCAACCAACACCCTAGAACGTATCTCAACATTTCTCAACTTCGTATACCAGGATGGTCCATTAAGTTTCTACCTTCAAGATTGACGGAAGCTGTTATATATAACTGACAGTAAACCTGGAAAATTACTTAAAATAAAATTTAAGGTTTATACTCAAATTATCCAAAACCATTAACCTGTCTGGAGCTTCCTAACCGGACTACATCTCCGCCTGTTCTCGTTAATCCTCCTGACAAATGCATACATTTGTTCCGGTAGCTTGTGATGTTTGAAGTAAATGCTTCCTTGCCCACTTTACATACACCCCAAAACAACAACAGCCATAAACAATGCAGATAAACTCCCACTGTATGCATGTTTGTCTACATTTGTTGACGAATAAAGTGCACCGGAAACAAAACGCAATAATAGTACGCCATTTAAACTACCATCAACCTTCCTCCGTACCAAGTGTAACCAATTGTGCTGTGGGTGTGCATGCTTGTGCATTTAGTTTATGTGCCTTTTGTGTCGTACTGCTTTGCAACACAACAGCATCCAGCGCATCAAACCACGACAAAGCGCACAGAACCGATCGGTTGCATCCAGACCGATTCAGTCTCCGTCGCTTACAGCACAGGACAACATTTCCGCTGTTTTGTTTGTTTACCAGCCCGGATGCAGACAGTCAAGTGCTGTTCTTCAGCAGAAAAGAACTGCATATTAAGCGGAAAGAAACCTACGCTCCACTTTTTCTTTCACTGTTTTGTTGACTTTCCAATTCACCGTTGTGGGACGCACCCCTCCAAGCTTAGTGTAATGACATGTCAATGAACTGCTTGCCACCGTTGCTGTAGACGTCGTCATACACGTCAAAAATAAACACACGCTCACGCATACAAAACGGTGCGTTGTGTATGATTTGGTTTTTTGTTTTCTTTCGTTTTTGGCTTTGCAAAATTGGTTTACGGCACGATATCCGATGCAGTTCGATGCACCCTTCCGGGGTACAAAACCACAAAGCTTTCGGTACGGGTAAACCGCAAAATGTGGGGTTTTCTCTCTCGTTTGCCCGACCCGTACCGAACGTCATTCTTTCCGCACCGTAGCGAAGAATTATGAAGAGGAAAAGTGGGAAATTTTTCCACCGATTGCACGACCTTCGGCCATCATTACATACGAACCGATCAAAACATTAACCCTGCTGGACGAACTGAAGAGAGAGAGAGAGAGAAACCGTCACGAGGTTAATGGTTCGATGCACTTGATGCAATTCTTTGTATGTACTGCAATGGTGCTTATGGGGCTGCTCACGGCTAATGGTAGAAAAGCAACATAAACCACCTACCGATCGTTTGATGCATTTTGCTTGTGTTGCGTATTACGAGAATTGCTTCTGGTTTCGCCGATGCTGTCTAGCAGGAGTTGTTGCATTAGAAAGCTTTCCTTAGCACTTATTATAGCATTTCATAGCACGCTTTTTTTTCAACGCTTCAAAGTCTCAACCGATGGAAATGACATTTTCCGCAGTAATTCTTCACCCAACAACACTTCAAAAGAAGTTTCAATATTTCAAACGCAGTACAGTTCAACAGCATTTACCGGTTAATCAACTCAAAACCACGTAATTGGAGACCCACGGTTCAAGCACATTCTGGTGCTGAAGTGTTAAAACCATCTATAACCTTCCACTGACGCACGTGTTCTCAGAGGGTTGATTGTATCGTACGTCCCCACAAGGTGAAGCTAACTTCGCACACACAGTAATTAACCGTCGAATCTACGAATCACAAACCCAACACCTTGACATCTTTGGCACGAAGATTGAAACACTCAAACAATCAGATGATATGGCGAATTTTATTTCTGAACAGAACCGAATAAAAGGCAACCAAACCATTTGCCATTCAAATTGGCCTTTCCTATCATCATCTGGGGCCAATTAAAAAAACACATAAAATCGAAACGCACTTACAACGCATTCGCCCATCCGTAGAACCCTCGCGATCGATCACAGAACTTACTTACAGTATTTACAATTACGCCGGTAATAATAACAATTACGTGCAATCAGACAAATCCCACCATGTGTGTGTGTGTGTGCTTCTTGCGCACCCAACATTAGCACCATCCGATGCTGGCTAGTGCTTCGGCTCTCCAAACCTACAAAACCGATGAATGCAATTAGCGGCACCCAGTCGATGCACGGGAACGCAACACCCGGGTGGGGTGGGCTGAGTTTTGTTGTTACATTTCAGCTTTTAGTTCTTTTCGTTCGCCTTCTTCTTCTTCCCTTCGTCGGTTTCGTTCTCCTCATCGTCCACGTTGACGTTTATGTTGCGCACGTTGCTGGTGGACCGTGCCCGGAAGTAGCTGCCGGAACCGGCTTGCTGCAAATTTCCGGCAATGCTCTGCACCAGATCGTTAACGGCCTTCAGCGTTTGGATTGGGATCTGTTCCACGAGTGGTGGGGATGGGTAAGGTAAATTGTAGGGCGGTAAGACACGCTGCACGCAGACCTTCAAAAACTTACGTTGAATATGTTGTCCAGTATGCTTGACCGGGGCAGGTTGATGTTTGCACTCTGATTGACAATTTTACCGTCAGCCTATGGGCACAACAAGAAAAGCAAGACAAAGTTTTAGCCGATTGCACGTGACGGTGTGTGTGTGTGGTTCCTGGTTTCCGGATACTTACCGACTCGTCCCCTTCGATGGCGGGACGGGCGCTGCAGGGTGTAACGGTGAGCAATGCAAACAGCACCATCGCGATGGTTCCGAATCGGATGCACTGGCTGGTGATGAGCTGAGGATGAGGAAGGAAAGCAGTTGAAAGAAGTTTAATTTAATCAAATTATTTGATGAATATGTTGGGTCATCGAAATGCCTTAAGGCGCCCGGCAACGGTTGCAATAGCCGTTGCATTACGGCAATCGGAAACATAATGATAATGGTGTTGTTGCGTTAGGTTGGTGCAGTAGAATTCGGTTATGAAAATAGACACTCATTACTGCATTTTCTCGTGTTATCATAGATATTCAAAACCATGCTTACATCCGGCAGTGCAAAAACTTATTAAAAGTGTTTAAAAGACACCTTAAAAATGGTCAAAAAATAAACGTAAATTGATTTTTAACACACTTTTCTGTTCCGTACATCAAAACAACAAAAGAGACTGATTAAAAGTCTAATAAAAATAATATATGAGTGACCATTGAGTGCCTTGTCATTCAAATCGAGCCACATGTACAGGTTGGTTGATTTAAATTAAACATTTACCGCATTTATCTCTTAATATTTTGTTTTATTTGGGTTTTTGTACGTAGAAAAGTATGTAGAAACAGTAACAATGAAGTTTTTATATTTAATACCATACTGCAAACAATAACATTTCGTTAAAGGTAACTTAAACTGAAATATTAACGATACTGGCCTACTCTTATAAAACTTTTTGTTTGACATTAGTAAACATAATTTACTAATTTGACTAATACTTGCTGAATGTTCGAGTATACGAGTATTCATAGATTAAAAATAAGATTCATACTTGAGAACATTCTTACCGAAAACAACCTAAACACATAATGTTGATATTTTTCCCTCGTCTTTTTAAATTATTTTTTGGATTATTATTGACAGAAGGATAACTAAGTACGGTCATTTGTTCTGATATCAGCTGGCTGATTTTAGCAGCCGTTAAAGTTTTAAGTGACAGCTCTGGAGGCAATGCTCGTTCAAGATCCGTTTGCTAACCCAACTCGGAATAGCAAAGACACTTGAAGTTACTCATCCTGCCAATTGCCATCATTTAAAAGCATTGGGAATGATTCGGAAGTTGGTGTGAAGATCACATTGTGCATCTGGATGTGATGTATTATGTGTTACTACAACCAAACGAAACAATAATAGGAAAGGTATACAGATGATAACTGATGAGTTAAACTTCTTCTTCTTTCTTGGCCTAACGACCTCTTAAGGTCATGCCTGCCATTTATGGCTTACTAGACTTATTGTTACCGCATAGTTGGATAGTCAGTCCTCACTATGGGGGAACGGCCCAGATGAGACTTGAACCCCGGTCCTGCCGTGTGAAGACCGGCGCCGCTGTCGCATCTACCACCGGGCCGCCCCGGTGATTTAACTGATGAGTTAAAGTCGAGCTAATGAAAAAAAAACGACTGCAATTAACAACAACCACGATAGAAGAAAAAGCATAATTTTTTCTTGAAGTGTTCAGTAGAAATCAAATGCGTCCGAAAAAGCATTAAAAATTCATTTGTTTTCAACGATTCCAAGACCTAATCCATTCGCATTCGTAAAATAGATGGTTGTAGTCTAGAAGCACCTTAAGCGGCATTTTAAATCATTTTCCCCTGTTTCTTTTACAATCTGCAACCCAGTAGCTGCAAAGTTTCTAGAACAAATGTCTTTCGATTGTCACACTTCACATATCCAACGCAACACCACAAGGTTACGTGAATGGTAAGATCGAGCAGCATCGGTAATTGACTGAACGTACAGGATATGAACAAAATTAAATGATGCTGAACATACAAACAACATTTCCCAGAATCCACCCATGCTTTTCACCCAAACATCACTATCCAACCAATGGACGATAGTGGTATTTTTTTCCAGCCAATTGACTTCCCGTTTCCAACAACCCACCCGGCCACATTCATGTCATTTTGGAAAATTAATTTTCCCTTTCGCTTCCCGCACAGAACCATCCTTCCCCAGTAAAATGAGTGAATGAATGAATCGTAAAAAAACACACACACTTTCCACATCGGTCAACCATTTCATGGCCAAACCGTTAAACCAGGGGACCGAGTGGTTGAGATTTTATTTTTGCTCGAATTTGACGACGTCTACAGAAACGACACAAAATCTCTCGTACCTCTCGGCTACATCCAACAACTGACAACCACAACCCGCACACAGGGATGTATAAAACTCGCCCCTGGAAAACCCCCGATACTCAGTTCCATCGGTTGCAAAAGTTTTACCGGCACCGAGTGTGGTGAATTGTGTCTCATGTTTTAATTTTTACTTTACCCGCTGCACCGGAAGCTTACAGCGGTGGCGTCGAAAAACCGTTCTGCGAATGCATGGGACAATTTGCAAACTATAAATGTGAGAAGCAAGCGCAGGGTCGCACTCAATCGAGAATCGGTTGCTGCACGGAATATTTGTGCCACTTAATGGTTAGCCGGTTGGGTGCAAACCTTATTTAAATTAATTTGCAACGAGAGCTTGACGGGAGATGCGAGTGTGCGTTGGTCAGGACTTCAAACGTACGTATGAAATATCTGCGTTTGTGCCGTCCGGGCAGAGTAACCTTTTTGGGTTGAGAAATTCCAACCGAGCACATTTCTCGTGAATATTAAGCAGGATGAACCGAGAATATGTTTTTGCTCGAATTGTGGTGATGCGAATGTGGGACATAAAGTTCCTTTATGATCTAACAGAATAATGAAAAGAAATGTTTGCATCAATAAACATTTTCAAGGAAATCACTCAGGGTGAAAAAACGATGGCATTTATTTGCTGGACATGTGCTGCATTCTGAATTCGAATGAACTATGTTACTCAGGCATCAGCGTTGCACAAGTTTTAATTCGGTTGAGCAAGGTTAAGCGCAGAATGGTTTAATTTGCTAAAAGCTCCAAGGAGGTCAGTTTTTTAGTGTAGTTTAATGTCTTTTTTTGTGTCTAACTGCCCAGATAACTCTGTTCCATAATGCATCCGAACAACATCTAACGCCCCTAAACTCTGTCACGTTACGTCGTAACACACACCACAGCGCCAACAGCGCATTACGGGCGGCTCATTAAATGCCATTCACCCAAAACAATCCCCATACGACCGTAGACCGACACCACCTGCATCGCTGGCCTCGACAGCAATCTCGTGCACGAAGGAACGCCGCAAAATGCCATTTTGGTTCGGTGTTTTCCAATATTTGCGTAACACCTTCCACCACACGTTTTATTAGGTCCATATAAGGTCCGGCAGTGGCAGATCACCATCGGACATTGACTTATTCACCGTGTAAAGCTTATCTATCACAAACCCGAAACCATGAAACTGGATCATGACCCAGTTAGGCGATTAGCCGCACAACCATCCAAGATACGATCGGTATCATCTAACAAGCTCGGCAAATATTGAGATTGATTCAACCCAAATATTCGTATCACTTAGAACACTCTAATCAAAATCTTCCCCACAGATACACACATACACTGGATGTTTGCACTCACTTTTACTTTGTTGGCCATGTTTGTGCTTATGCTGGAGTGGTTCACAAGATACAATTCACACGCAAAAAAAAGCACTCAAAACTACTAGACTTCAACGCAACGCCAAGTGAGGAGCAGAAGAAATTCGTACACGATCGAGCGGACACTTCCTCTGGGCGCACACACACGTTTGCGGTTGCGTTCACGATACTGCTTGCGACTGGTTCGGCGGTGGGTAGCGAACTGAGCCACTGTGCGAGGCAGAGCGTACGTTAAATTTTGCCCCTGTTTGATCTCTTTCTCTTGTTTGCTGTTTGCCCGGGTCTGCCGGCCGTTGGTTGGGAGGGGGGGATGTTAAGACACACAGCGAAGCACGCGAAGAAAACCGCGTGATGTATGTCTGCAAGACGGTTGTCGAGCGTGTGTGGTGTATGTTGCAGCGATACAGTTGGCAAAAGATGCATAGGTACAAGTAATAAAGAGCATCTTTATTGTTGATCATTTATTGACTTGTTGTTTTGTATACCATGCATTTTTGTTAATAATGCAAGACTTCCTATCTTCTTCTTTCTTGGCTTAACGACCTCTTATTGTCATGCCTGCCATTTCTGGTTTCTAGACTAATTGATACCGCATAGTTGGTTAGTCAATCCTCACTATGGGGGAACGGCCCAGATGAGACTTGAACCCCGGTGCTGCCGTGTGAAGATCGGCGCCGCTGTCGCATCACCACCGGGCCGCAGTCCTATATGATGTGTTAAATTATAAACAAAAATGTGGGGTTAGTTCAAGAACATTGCATTCACTTTAGGACTCTCTAAATACTTAATCCACCACTAGTTCGTATAGGATTTGATACGCTCCTCTACCTTGTGAAAAACGGTTCTGTTTACGCCTATACTACTGGATCTCCTCAAAGTTGTTGTTGTTTGAAGAGTTTGAGAGATTTTGGGTCTCTTGGACCTCTTTTGTCTCTATCCTTTCAAAGTGTTTTTGATACTTTCTACTAAATACTAAATACTAATCAAGATTACACTTTATTTATAGCTATGTTGGGCACTGCACAGCAAACAACCCAATTTTAGTCACGCTGGATCGTGTTACTGAGCTTTATCAGAACATTAACTTAAATTTAAACAACAACCTATGATTTCAAATAATTAATAAAAGCAACATAAAATCATCATATACCTTTAATCTATATACAAGTAACAGAAATCTTTTAAAAATTCTAAAATTAAACCGAATAAGTGTGTTATAGAGTTTTTGTTACATTTTACACTTTAATTCTATCACTTTTGTGTCTTTTGTGTTAAGTGTTTTTTTTTTTCATTTTTTAAGTTAAGCTTTCTGATTATAATTCGTTTCGTAGTTTCATAGTCTCATGTATTATTTCATCCAAATCACCGTTTCATGTGGTATTTCCTTTATTTCTTCTATTAGCTAAAAGCGTTACATTGATTTTATGTTTTGCACATTACTTCTAATTATTTAATCTGTTTTGTTTTCTTCTCTGATATTTCAGTTGCTTAAATACATTTTGACTTTTTATTTTTTCACACACTTCCTATACTTTACTTTGAATATTTACTGGAGTTTAATATGACTTGTTTAATTTGAATTTACGTGTGAGAAGTTTGTACCTCGTCTATGTACCTTCACTGTACGAATGCGCTGGAAGGTTGCACTTTACAGTGAACGGTTCACTGATTCAACGCCGCCCAACGCTACACACTGCCCACCAACTGACCAGCACCACAGAAAGTGAGAGTGAGAGCTTTGTAAGGTCGACGAAACAAGACGAAAGAAAAAAAATATATCCACACGCAGTGCACCACCATGAACCGTTCTGTAGGTGCTCTTCTTGTTGCAATCTCGCAGCATCAGCTACACCATCAGCCCGTACCAAGCTCGTGTCCAGTTTATTGCAAGCTTAAAACTCGTCCAAAACGGGTTATGTGCTTGGAACGATAACAAAAAACCCCAACCGGGAGGCTTGAGGATACTGAGCTTCTGTGCGCATGAAAGGGCTTCAAGTTAATTAACCGGCTTCCACCGGTACTTGATAGCTGACCGGTTGGTAAGACAACTCCAGCTCGGACACACATTAAGGAAGTCCTTTGTGGCCGGATAGTTGACAGTCGTAGAATAAAAAAGGAAAGAATAAACGCTTGTACGATTTAGGTATTTAAATCGTGTCAACCTTGTCGGGTCTGGTAGTGCGATAAAACATTACCTTCACTTTGTGTGTGTGTTTTTTGTTTAAAAACACTATCGTTCCACTCACACTGTGCAACGGTTCATGTCAGTAGCGTTGTTACAGCCGACCATTAATCGAATGTTTAATCAAAACCAATTACATCGCTTTTGTCCCATTTGTTGTTTCTCACCATCATCCCGCAATTTAATAATAGTTAGAAATACAAAACCCCATCATAAACTGACTATCAGTGTGCAGCATAAAAGCGTGCATGAATTGCATTACACATGCCGTGACACGATTCTCACGACAACGTCGATGATGAGCGCGATTAGATGATGCGTTCGAGGTGTGTTTACACACCGTGCGGATAATACGGTGCGAAAGGTCAGGGTGTTTGGTTTGGTGTGCAACAGCGCCCGGGAGAGCAGGTGATTAAAGCACACATGTTTTCGGATGTATTACAATTTGCCCTTGCCCTTTTTGGTTGAGATTGAAATCGAGAGGCAACCCAAAAAAAAAGATATTTAAAATTTAATTTCACCTAACTTTAATTGAACCTGGTGGAGCTGTAATTAGGTCATTTGGAGTAGCATTATGGAAGCACAACAAAATATGCAATCTAGTGTCAAAGCAACGGTGTGTTTTAACACTCCCGTACAAAAAGAGCACCATTTCTGTTTTTGTAATAACACCCAAATCCAAAGTACCAAATCAGCGGTGTACCTAAAATGAGCAGTTTCTAATCAATTCTTCCAGTCACGCAAACCAGCAGCAAAGCTGCTTATTAAATTGCTATTACTTCAACGCTTGGTGTTAATTAGTGAACGCTCCTTCGTGTATGCGTCGTGGATGCAGAAAGCGAGTGTGCTTTATGTTGTCGCGTGTCACTTACGCTACATTCCCATGTCGTGCAAACATTCAATGAAGCGGACCGTTCAGGAAGTGTGTTAAATTATTTTTTTCTTTTTGTTTTAAAATAACAGACCATAACCATAGTGTTTACTAGCTTTGGGTTCGTGTAAGCTATGTGCGGGAATTAAAAGGGTAATAAATGAGAAGGTAGCATGATGCAAAGAGAACATAGGAAATTGCTGGGCTGCTGATCCATTTTCCATTTGTTGACCATTAATATACTACACTGGCTTATCAAGTTTCCTACAAGAATCCTAGAAACTTTTGCGATTATCGACTTGATTTCGAAAATTATTTTACTTAAAGCACAATCCCCTTTTATGAAGATGTCTTTGATTGCTAATCAATTGATTGATGTGAGAAGAGGTCTTTTGGACGAAGAGTTCCGTTGGTAGCTAAGGTTCTATGGTCATTTAGACTCTTTGTATGGCAAGGTCTCTTAGAAGACGAGGCCAACTAATGAAGGAGATCCCTTGGATGACGAGAATTCTTAGTAGATAAGAGAACTTGGACAACTAGGCTCTTACAGAGGCGATAGTGACCTCAAGGGTCCATAACCTCTTTAAACCTAAAACAACAACAACAACTAGGCTCTTAGGACAACGAAATCTCTTAGTAGAAAAGGCTCCATGATCGGTGAGGCAGTTGGACGGCTAAATAGCTTAGTAGAAGAGGTCCCGTTCCTCTCCTTATTCTTGACTAAACAACAGATGAGATTCGTTAGACGAGTCACTACCGGCGCTCCATTTTCGGAGCAGTTTTTTTAACGATGAAGCCTCATGAACTGCGAAGCACCATAAACGAAAAGAACTCTTTGGTCGATCAGATATTGATGTGGCCTCAGATCAATTATTGATCTTTCAAGGATAATATCTCTTAGAAATTATTTAAAAGTCGCATTGGGTCTTACAAAAACTTGGAAGGTTTTTAATAGTGTCAATAAATTATTTGTTGGAATTCCATGAATTAATTAAAGAGCTATCAAAACAGACGCAAGGTCCTAAACAGTCTTATACTTATAATTAGTAAACTTTGCTAATGAATTGGTAAAAATGACCTGTGCTGCTAGAGCCATGATTAATAAGACACAATGTAACCTTCAATTCTTTTGCATAAAAATCTTTATCATTTATTTTAATAATGTTATATAAATTGCAATTCCGCTATAGTAAAGACTGACTATCCAACTATGCGGTAACAATAAGTCTAGTAAGCCAAAGAATGGCAGGCATGACCTAAGAGGTCGTCAGGCCAAGAAAGAATGAAGAAGAAGAGACAAGTAAATTTGAAATAAAATAAAATAACTGAGCTTAGGAACTTAATCACAAAATGTTTCTAAGCCTACACAATCACAGTTTAAAAAGCTGCATTTGCATATTTGATTAAGCTTTAAAGATCTATTTACATAAACAGTTCTTGTGCTGTTCGTCATGTTTGATTTAAATAACAGTTTATTTTTCTTTTCAAAATCAAATACCCTTAATCTTTTAATGTATCACTTATAACACATTGTCTTCGTCATATTATTTAATCACACCGCTAATTGTTCCTACACACGTTTGAAAAAAAGTGTATGACTTAATTATTCTACCATTATAAGCGTTGTTCAACATTGACGACATCAATATCCCTACGTCACAACATGACGCGGTAAGCAACATTAAATTTAACGCTCTCTCCACATGAACCGCAGCGCTGGTTAAAATAGCAAGCGAGAGACTGTTCCGGCCATCCGATCACACATACAGCCACAATTTAATCCCCGGTCAGCCGGTCAGTCGACCAAGCGAAACTGTTGAATCAATCTCTGCTGTCCAAACGCTCACACGTCACGGCACGGTCCAGCATTGCTTTAGTAACCCCAACAGTTGGCTACAATCGACCGCAGCTGCAACCGTTAATGCGTGTGTCCCGCGCGAACCGATACACGAACCAAGACCGGTCACACATTCGCCAATCGGTTCCACGGCCGTGGTGGTGTAGGTTAGGTTTTGCATGGTCAAACAGTGGTTTAACTGGTCGGTCCAGCAAAGTTCGACTCCTTGCCAGCCAACTCACTCACACTGCCAATTTATCGTCATTTCGGTCTTGCAGTGCAAAAGGGCGGTAAGTTACGCGTCGTGTGACGACGTGCCCCCTCGTCAGTGGAACCTAATTAGCGGGTGGACTCACCTTTCGACTACTAATTTCCCGAAACAAACGTAACCACCGTACACACCGTCCACGCTGCTGACCGTTGGCACGCTAATCCTATTTCATCGTTATTCCTTCCTCGTCACTCTACCGACCGGGCAGTGGTTGGCTGGAGCAGAGTCATGAGGGTGCTGGTGCGATGGTTAACGTTGTTATCAGATTATCTCGATTAAATTCTCCACCTTTCGGCGACCGAGTGCCTGGGCGAAAGGTACGCGTCCATGTCACAAACGACGGTCGGATCCCTGTCGCACGCAATTACCGTGTATCAAAGCGGACAGACAAAGCCGGGCCGGTACGAAAACCACCGGCTGCACCGTCAACAGTCGCCCTGGATCGCAGACAGGACGGGAAGACAGGCGAATTTTGGTGTTTAACTTTGGTGAGTGCGAGCGTTTGCGTAGGAAACTGTTCTTGAGGTAGAACAAGATTGTTGGACGTTGAATAAGACAGCGACAGAGAGTTAAAGGTTTGAAGCACAAGTTTTGATTAAGATATTGCTTATATTAAGAGAACGTATCACTTTCACAATAAGCGTAAATTATACGTTGCAAAATATTCAAATGTTTATGTTTTTTTTTATTTATTCTACACCCTGTCCTTCGTCTCCATAGTTGCGTGTCTAACTGGCCTTATAAATGATCCACAACGCGATTACAATAATTAGCAACTAATTTGCTTAATTAATTCCCTACCATCAAACCTGCCCCAAACTGGTAAAACAAGAAAAACTAAATCAACTACATCAAACACCTTGCCCCTTGTTTTTCTGTGTGATCGAACCGGAAAGCGAAAAATAATTAAGCCCACACAAAAAGTAGATTTCGGAAGTAGCTTACCGGAATGGGGATGTGAACCGGGCATGTGAAAAACGATTTCCATTCCGGAAGGCAAGTTAACCTTTTTCGGTTGGAGTTGCAAAAGATGCGAGCAAAACTGTGAGGCGTGTTACTTTTTGTCGCTCGAATAAGATCCGACACAGAGATTTGATTGACATTGAGCCGATTGGGAATTCTGAGTCAGCAGTAAAATGAAGAACGCATTGCTGTGTAAGGGTGAATTATTCATCAGTGTTAGGTAATGATGCTAATTTGTGTTGGAAGGATGTGTAGTATAAAAACAAGCATTTGTAAAAAAAAGTAATCAGACTAAAAATAAACAATGTTCACGAACACCAACGTTTCCTGACTTAATATTTGTATAAAGTGAACATTTTTACGTGATTCATGCAGGTTAAAGCATTTCGACATCGACAACAAATATCGACTATATTTGTTGGCTAAGTGTTTAGATGAATGTATACAATTCTGTAATCCTGATACGATATTCTCATTAAGTCTTCATTAATATGGCTTCCGGCCGTAAGGTAAACGCCATTTATATTTTATTGAAAGGCAGCCTTCGTCGGAATACCTACACTTTGAATGATCATGAAATCATCTCAATTTTTCTATGGAGATCCGCTGCTTTCATTGCACGAATCGTATCTTTACGTTAAGAGTTACAGAGCCAGAGTGAAGGACTCTTTCTCCGACTCCTATGAAGCTTTATCTGCGATACCTCAAGGAAGTGTACTCAGACCACTTTCGTCTATCTATGTGTATAAATGGGGGTGGCCCGGTGGTGTATACGATAACGGAGCCGGTCTTCACACGGCAGGACCGGGGTTCGAATCCCGGCGGACCGCTTCCCCGTACGTCGGACTGACTATCCAGCTACGGGTAAAACTTAGTCACAAAAAGCTAGCAATAAGCTGGCAGGCCAAGACTTCACGAGGTTGTAGTGCCAAGGAAGAAGAAGAAGGAGAAAGAAAAAAGGCAAGAATAAAGAGAGCCAAATCCACCAGGCATCCACACAATAAGAATGATTGTCCAACCAAACACGGAACAATGTACAGCTGCTAAATATCCAGCTGAAACCGTTATGGATTTTGTTTTTGTGTTTCCAGTCCGGACTCTATATCGAGTCCGGAATCAAAAGCAAGTCCGGAATCCAAAAAAAAAATCCGGAAGCAAAAACGAGTCCGGAATCAAAAACAAGTCCGGAATCGGAATCTGATCCGGAATCGGAATGTGATCCGGAATCGGAATCTGATCCGGCATCGGAATCTGATCCGGAGTCGGAATCTGATCCGGAATCGGAATCGGGTCCGGAATCGATCGGAATCATTCTTTCGGATCGGATCGGAATCGTTGATGGGTCGGATCGGATCGGAATCGTGATTCCGATTCCGAGCACCATTCTCTACTTTTTAGCCTTAAAACGGTGTTTAGAGCCATTTTAAGCATTTTTACTACATCAAAATTTTTTTTTTATAAATATGCTTTATTAACTTCTACTTCGGCACGGTTTTTCATTTAATATTTTTTAAAAAATTATAAATTAAAAAAAAAAGTTTGTACCGGACATTTTTTAAAAATTTGGCAAGTGTTACGTGGAAACGCTTCATAAAGTCCACTTCAATTTTGCATTAGTCCAGAAAGTGGGCCATAGTCCAGTTCAATCTATCCATGGTCCACTTCATTCGACCCATGGTCCACAAAAACCTCGTACATTGTCAGTTCTTTTCGGAAACCCTGTGAATCTAAGACTAAATTCATCGCACTACAATACTTTCTTGCTCTTAAATCAAGCTTATGCGAAAAATTTCACCCATCGCGTTTTGCATGAAGCGCCACACTCCCCCCTCTTTCCAACGTCTTCTGCCACCGTCAGCGAAACCATTCGTCACTATAAATTGCACGAAAATATACAAAATCCTTTCCTCCGGCGGGCCATAATTTCATCATACATTATCGTGCCACGGCATGCGTTTGCGGCATGCAAACAAAACCAATAAAACCGCGAAACCCGCAGTGAAGCTTTCGCACGATACATCGACTAACGGTTACCAGCATCCGGCCGGTCTGTTCCGCAAATAAAATCACTCCATTCATACACGCGTACTCCCAGCCCCCGAGCAACCAAAATCCAACCGGCAAACGGGATTTGTGCGTCGGCTCAAAAGCTTTCAGCCAAAAGTCAAACCGCGAAGGTTTTGTCGCCCCAAACAAGGCAACCGAAGAGAAAAAAGAAAATCGCACACGCCGCGCACGCATCGGATGGTAATAATCGAATCGTTCATGGCCGGAGCATGGTGCTGATGATTGAAAACTGAGCTTCCCGGGTGATATAATTCGATAACTACCCGCAGCCGGTTGGTTTGGGGGTTTTTTTTTTCATACATTCGTTTGTCCAAGCCACCCGCAGCTTGCTAACACTCGCTTAACACCAACTGACGCAAAATGGTTCGACCGCGATGGCTTTCCAGTGCAATAAAAATGATTTGTCTCTCGAAATTCGATAATATTCGCGCCATAGCCACCGTGTGTATAGGCGGCGTGCGTGTTAACGGCGAACCGTTTCATCGTCGATTTTCCCGAAGGATGTGTCGTGCGTCTTGTTTGTTTCGGTGCGGTGGAAGCTGTAGGTATGCAAAAGCGCGACGACACATTGAGGCCCCGACATGACCATACGAGCAAGGCCCGAGAATATGCCCCGAATGGTATACCAATACCGGCTAAAGCAAATAAAACATCGCACAAAAAAGAAACCAGCCCAAATCCTTTCCAATGTTTCATCATCTTGTGGCAGTTTTCCCGATAGGAAACGGTTGGAAAATGGCACCGATTCCTACTCCTTCACCCTAAAACGTTCACACACCCGTACCGCCCATGAATTACGCTGGCGGTCTTTTACGCAAAGTGGTGACAATAAAATAATAAAATACATAAAACGGAATCACCACCGCACACACACACCACGCTTCGAATGGGCTGCCAAATGGTAAACGGGGTACGTAATGGGATTTTTTTTTCGAACTTACTTTTCTTCGGTTTCTCATACAGTTTGCTTCTCATATTGAAATGATACATCGGTTTGCCGGTGCTGGTGGGTGATCGGGGAGAATGCTTTTTTCAATTTAATGTTTTATTTGCATACTTTCCGCTGCACGCTGCGTGTCAATTGCGGTGCGAGTGTGTGTGTGTGTTTTTGTGTGAAAATTGGTAAATATGGTAATATTGCTCGCTATAGGCACGGTGAGCGGAGGATCAGTGTTTTCTTTTTGACGTTTTTGTTTATAACGGAAATTGACAGTTTAATGGGTGTCGATAGTTTAAAATGAGTTTATGGTAAGCATAATTCACTGTACTTCCAGGGCAAGTGTTTCATTTATGCAATTGTTTATTTTACTCTTATATTACTGTTAAATATAAACTTATAATAACTATAAGGGGCGGCCCGATGGTTGATGCGACAGCGGCGCCGGTCTTCACACGGCAGGATCGGGGTTCAAGTCTCAGCTGTACCGTTCCCCCATCGGGAGGACTGGCTATCCAACTAAGCGGTAATAATAAATCTAGTAAGCCAAAAGTGACAGACATGACCTAAAAGGCTGCTAAACCTTAATAATTATAAGAACAAATAAATAGATAAAATGAAAGACAAAAAAATTAAACAAAAAGAAAAGAACTGACTAAAGAAAACCTAAAAACTATGACAAACTGAAGGAACATGAGTACAAAACAAAGAGCCAGGACCAGGACAAGAAACAGAAAGAGGACAAAGAAACAAGAAAAGAAAAGAGCATAGAGTTAAAAGAAAAAGATAGTTAAGGAGCAATAGAGGAAGATAGTCTCGAACGGTGGGTAGACGTAGAAGTGCCAAAGAGAAAAATCCTCGCGTAGCGTAGAACATGACAAAACAGAAAGCAAAAACACAGCCAGATTCTCACTGTAAAACAGCCAATGGGTTAACAACACAGTCTAATCGAATCGATTCCTGATAATACGCAGGCAATCAAGTATGCGTGGAAGCCGAATCTCAATTGAATCGCATTAAATACAAAATAAAGATCCAATCCCACACGAATCTTGATCCGATTGAATCGCAATTGAATCCTAATCCGATCGAATCACAATCGATTCCCAATCCGATCCAATCCCCATCGAATCCCAATTCGATCGAATCCCCATCGAATCCCAATCCGATTGAATCCCCATCGAATCCCAATCCGATCGAATCCGCATCGAATCCCAATTCGATCAAATCCCCATCGAATCCAAGTCGGATAGAATTCCAACCCGATCGAATCCTTATCGAATCCCAATCCCATTGAATCCCAATCCGATCGAATCCCTATCGAATCCCAATCCGATCGAATCCC
>KZ061694.1:53948-83222 GCA_002091835.1 Anopheles maculatus | reverse complement strand
CCGCCACTCTTTCCAACTGCGTCCGCAGTTCCACACTCGGAAAAAAATCATCCGAAACTCTCCTGCCTAAAACCCGAAAACTCTCGCACGGACCACGCATTACACGGTATCTAGTACGGCTCACTTAGAAGCAGGGAATAATTTAATTTATAATACCCTTACACGGCTACATCTATCCTGCCTGCCCGACTCTCTAAAAAACCCCGATCCAATCCGATGGTGGTAAGCATTTTCCGTGCAAGCCAGCAGTGCGGCAGGATGGCAATAAATTTTCAATATTTACAATCAAAACTACACACGTTCGGACGGACACGTATCCGGTTTTCCTGTTAGGCCATTAGGGGCTGGAAAACAAAGTGGAAACAGGGCAGGGCAGGGAATTGGTTTTTGAATAATTTCACCATAACGAAACAATGACCTCCAGAAGGCCGGAAAACCCAGAGTCATACCCTTGCCTACCGATGCCTAATTCGAACCATTTGTTGCTGGCGAGAAAGCTATTTTAGGAAGGCCTCTTTGTTATTTTTGCAATCGAGAGGCAAAGCTGACATAGAGACCGAGAAAGGGAGAACCAGAGAGAGAGAGAGAGGAAAACCGAGAGATAATAAATGGTGTAACCACAATAAAATTGTTAACAATGGCAACTGCGTGCACCATTTTACCATACCGTATATGAAAGAACCAGAGAGAGAGAGAGAGGAAAACCGAGAGATAATAAATGGTGTAACCACAATAAAATTGTTAACAATGGCAACTGCGTGCACCATTTTACCATACCGTATATGAATGTTTTATCTTCTCTAAACTGATCAGAACCGATAAGTAAGCATTCGCAAAAGCTCTTAAATGGGATGTTGAATCTTTTGTCTTTCTTTTTTTTGTTTAGTCTTCTTAACCCCATCCGCAAGCTAGCAACATTCGAAGGAAGGAATCGTTGCTAATGGGCATGTAAATGCGTCCTACAATCTGTTTGGCCAGTATTTACACCAGTTTATCACTTGCACGAGAAATTAGCTCTAACCTCTTTCTGGCCGACGCTTAGATCTTGTTGGCAGGGGGGTAGGGATTTAAAGTCTACCCAACGCTCAGCAGTCGGTAAATGGGAAGATGATAAACCCGATAAGGTTTCTCGAGCTGAAATAGCATTCGTTGGTAGGTTTCCCTGATTCGAATGGGTATTTATAGGTCGTGAGGTGTTTAATGGAGAACCGTTTTTGTTGTGGGTTATTTATACCGATGTTTTTTTTATCGTGGCGCGTTGTGTTGTTGGAAAAGGATAAACGACCTTTTGTGATTATTATTTAAAAATTTCTAATATCTTAAGAAAATTTATATGAATTATATGAACAGTCATTCAGTTGGGATGCTGAGAACTTACTTGACTACTAAAACGTGAATATGAAAGATATATAGAATCAACATAATCAAGATCTCTTAAAACAGAGAGTAGCAAATATCTTAAAAGCAAAAATAAAACAATTAAGAAGACAAAAAAAACAGGAAGATAGTAACATATTGATTTAAAACATAATAAAAATCGTTTAATAAACAAACTATACAAAAATTTATAATTATTTAAAACAACAACGCACCAAAACATGTAAAAATTAAACAAAAACATAGAAATACAGAAAATAAAACAGAACAGAATAACAAACATACAATACTAACACCACATCTCTAGATAATAAAACTAATCTAAAATAACAATTATTTAATTCTACATGAAACATTCAATATTGAGAGCGAACGAGAAAAATCCTAGCAAAAAGATATTTAATATTTAATTCGACTTGTTGATCTTTTTTGATAATCTAAAATACTTTTTTTCTGGCGGACACATCTCCGGTCGGTCTAAAAAGACTCTACGGGCTGGGTCGTCTGGTGCCATTTTCATGACATGATCAACTCTGGAGCCTACCGAGATTTATTCGCTGCATCGTACAGCTCGTAGAGCTCCATTGTCTTTCCACACATACTCATTGTCTTTCCATAAACTGAGAGTCGTATGTGAGTACTGAGTATAGTGGTTCTGTACAGTCTCAGTTTTGTCCGCCGCTATTGGTATATCCTCAGGCTTTAGAATTACCCGTTGGTAGTTAGCATCCTAGAGCGTATCGTAACATACGTGTTGTTGTCAGTGGTGACATTTGATCTCAGATAAGGAAAGTTTTGGATGACTTCAAAGGTCGGATCACCTATCAGTACATGACTAAAATACCGATAATTAATCCATAATAATTACAACTAGTACAAGTGAAAACTTTGCTGAAATTAAGACTAAAACAGTCAGCATATACTAAGCTTATTCAGAGTATCCTTACAAAATTATGGAAAAAGGTACTGCGATTGTTAATGTGTCCATATGTTATCCCCAAACCAACTCCGGTAATAGCCTCTTCTGTGCTAAACACATTCAACCTAGAACAAAAGTACAATCCTTTTGTAGTAATTATGTCCTACGACATATTTTAATTGCGTTTAAAAATTAATCCTAAACACCACCGGACTCCATCGTTTTATTATTCAGGCCACATATCGTGCCGTGGACCATTTTCCGCTTTAAACTGCATTCTAACTCTGGTGGGGGAATAAAAACCCAAAACGATAGTGCATTTGTACCAAAAAGCCATTTTCTAATGCTCCCCCAGTACCTGGTATCCACTAACAGACTGTGAGGGAATTATTTATCTCCACAAAACCGGCAGTTGGTCAGGTACTGGCTGGCAGCAAAGCGTTGCGGCTTAGTTCTGCTGCCATTGTGTGTGTGTGTGTGTGTCCGTCCATTATTACTGCATGGAATATTTCTTCTCATATTTCCCTCATTTCCACCAACTCTCTGCCCTCCCCTTCACTCGATCGCCAGTTGGAATGAAATTAATTCCTGCTCATCCTGCCATCCATCCTGACGGTCGATCCAGACCGTTTGGTAGAGCCTGCTGCATGCGCTTCGGGGTTGGATGTGTCCCAGGAATGTTGCAGGGGAATGCAGAATAAAAGAATGGATTTTGATGACTAGTTTCACCGAACCACCGATGTAAGCCTCATTGACCTTTCCTCCGCGCCACCCTTTTCCTCGGTCAGGTGGAGATTTGAAGGTCCGATAAACCTAACCGGAGTACCGCAATACTCTCGGAGATTCAGAGCTGTCAACTACTCCTGGTACATCTCACTACCATCAACGCCACAGAGAGAAAGAAAAGTGGCGCAGCGGGCGATGGACATTGGGTATGTGACATATTTTATTGGGAAACCCGTTTTTCGGTATACGCCGAGCCACAAACAACCTTACCAGGGGAAATATTTTTGTTCTAGCTGGTCCATTGCTCTCATGGCCGAGCAGATTTTTCCTCGCTATCCATCCTTCAGCTCCCTCTCGCACTCTCTCGCTCTCTTTATACTATTCCCATTTATCTCTGTGAGTCAAAAAGCTAGGGATGAATTCTGACACCACACATTTCGCTTTGTCCCTTGAACCGTACCCATATTCTCGGTGCCCCCTTTTGTTATCTCTGCGGTAGGTGAATTTTAATGAACGATAGCATGGTAATCCCTCTTTTATGATTTATTTATGGCTGCAATTTGGAAACGATGTACTATCTACGTCACCATCCCCCCAAAAACCGGGCTTGGATCGACGCGTTACCACCGGCACAGGTCGTCTCTCTGTTCAACGATTGTTCAGTTTTTGATCAGCGGCAGTGTAATGGATGGTACCAGTCGGTCTGGATGCCCCCGGTTGGCATCTGACAATATGCAAAAAAAAGTCTCCTGCTCCTAACCCCGCTAAGGGTTGCGCTCTTCTGGTCGTTTCAGGTGGTATGACCTTTTCTGGCATTGTAGTGTGTGAGTTTGGTGAGTCCTTTTTTGTTGTTTGATGGGAGGATTGTAGTTCTAAAAATGAATTGTTCTATGGTGATCAAAGTCCGGGTTACAGGCCGGGTGGAAAACGGAAAGATTACACAGTTTTATGAGGTCATATGGGAAAACCCAAAAAACGAAAGAAAAAAAAACATCTAACAAAGTAGTTAAGTGCCTGTTAAGTTGTGCTAGGGACATACGTTAAGCTTGTTTGATGTTTTAATGTGAGAAACTTTTTGCGGTACGTAACGAAACGAGATGTGATAAAAATGGATTTAGGTTATTACTCTCCTAGATAAATTGGGTTAGTGCGGCTAAAGGTATGCAATTTGCTGTATCAATTGTAAATCGATTCAGTCAGGAACATCGTTATCAGAACATCGATCTAGTGAACCTGTTTATTTCAACTTCTTTAGCTCTATAACCACGACAGATCTTGGCCTGCTTTGACTGACACAGGAGACAGGATTACGAGGATGATACGAGGACGGGATACAAATACCGGACCTACCCTTTGAACATATGGATACAAATTGATGAGAAGTATATTAGGTGATAAGCTAACTTTGATTGCATACTTTCAACCGAAATAAACACAAACCACAATAGATTGAAGTTACTAGCTGGCAAATTGAAGTCGGGCTACTAATTTAAAAAGCTTTGGTCTACTAAAATTCTACTAGAAATACTTTGTTTGCAATGGAATATAACGCGTACGCTTCAACACAACCACAACGTCATGTTTGTTTATTGGAGTGGAAAATTCGCGAAACTTGTCACTCACTATTGCACAGCTCTTTTCTTGCTCTTGCATGTTTTAGTCACATAATAAACCCTACCCCCAAGAACATGCTCGACAGCTGCCTCTAACCACTAAAGGTAAGTTAATTGTTTTGTCGGAATTTGCGCTTCAACACCAGCAAGCTGGTAGGTAAAGGTTTTTGAGGTTAAACCCAATTGATTGACGCATCAAAATATATGCAGAGATGCTTTTGAAGATAGTGAAACAATTTGGCAAAGAATGTCAATAACCTATCGACACATTTATCCGGTTTATTCAACACAATATTAATAATTTCCTCATCTCCAATGCTTCTCCATTTCAACGGAAGGCAAAAGCTATCGAATGTTGCAACAGTTTGCACATTTGCTGTTCGCTTACAACGGATCCCAGTGTATGAATTTAGGCGCTAGCATTAATCAGTGCTTCGGAACGGCAGAAAGTGCCCGAAGCGTTAAAGATGAATAGAACTTTTTTAATATAAACTTTTCCGATTCACAACCTCGTTTTTTGGGCCACCATAAAAAGGTTACGACTGGTGAGCATGTTACTTGTTGTAATGTTCTTCTGACGAGCATGTTTTTTTTTGTCGTTTGTAAGAATGGATATACTGCTCCTCATTCATTGCACCGAGATCGATATCATGCAGTGGAAGGAAAATGTTTCGAAAACTGTGCTTAAGTTTGTCAATGATCATCCCTTCCGAAAGTGACACAGTTTGAAAAGTCGCTTAAAAGCCTTATTGTTAAACTTTTTATCATAAGCCTTGTTGCTTATGTGCTCCCAAATGAAGTCACACATGCTCAAGTTCACTGACACGGTACCTTGTGTAAAATGTCAAACCCCACATGGGAATCTATCGTACGCTGTCAATGCCCGTGTAGCAGCATCAGGTATTACGCACTGAAACTTAAATCCGAAAACCAACCAAGAAAAAGTACTCCCCGGTGAACGGGATAGTAAAATGAAAATTAATTAGAATGTAGAACTTTCAATCGGCATCGGTCCTCCGGTCTCCCTTGTGCACCCAGTTCTCCAAGAATTCTAGCGCGTGCTGCCAACCAAACACGTGTTCTGCTGAAACGCATCTGAACCAGCGAAAGATTGAAATTGATGATCGAAATAACCATTTGCGTTCAGCGCAAATGCAGCGGTGTAATGAAAGAAGTAATGAGAATGGTTCACAATCCCACCGTAAGACAGTGGGTACGCCAGATGCGTACGGGTTTCGTTGTTCCCTTTTATCCGCAGTGGCATTGTTAATAATGGACGATTGCATTAGCCAGAAGCACCAATTAATTAATGGGTTCTTACGGAAACTTACGCTTTGTTCGATAGCGACTTGTTCGAATAAGTATTAAAATCTG
The DNA here is from genome assembly GCA_002091835.1 of Anopheles maculatus. NCBI lineage: Eukaryota > Metazoa > Arthropoda > Insecta > Diptera > Culicidae > Anopheles > Anopheles maculatus. Next base: position 77,213 of record KZ061694.1, on the reverse strand, counting down.
CTATTAACTCCTCTGTTATAAAGCAAATGAAATACTAGTTTTAATTAAAGAAAAAAATAAGAATATTTGGATATTCTAGCAATTATAAAATTTTGCGATTTAATCATGAATTTAAGCTTAATTTCACCAAGTCTATGGAAGAAATGCTCTTTGTTGGAGGATATTTGTCTTCTTCGCGCCTGAAAGTATGCAACGAGTCTCGATTTTTTACAGTTCCTTAGCCTTGCGAATAACATCGACACACATCTGCACCGATGTGCGAGAACCTTAGTATGGGATTGGGCTTTAGGTACTGGAGGATTGGACGATTTTAAACAGGGACATGTTCCAGAAGAGTTGTTTTGGGAATCATGTCTACTACAATCTTCATAAACTCCCGCGATCCTGATGGATCAAGCCTTAACGTCCAGTAGTCATCTATGAATACGGGTTATTATGGCGAAAGGTGTGAAAATTATCCACGAGGTAGCTGAGCTGTTTAGCAGATATCCTGACGGTGGCCAAGATATGAAGCCGTATCTAACTTAATACTTTGCATGCGGATTGCCTATATTTTGGCGTTTACAATTAGGGTTTACAAGAGTCTCATCTTCATTAGGCATTTATTAGTTAGTAGTGACCTTTATTCAGTTCCCAAATATTCGAAAACTGAGAAAACTGTACCAATAATTAAAATTGGAAACATTTAACTAATATTAACTGATATGTTTCATCATAAAGTCAGTTTTAAATTCGCTACGAAATCCAGCAAGTTTTACCGCCAAGATCATTATCTTTAATTGGCCGTTGTTGAAAGTTGCGAAAGTCTTCTTAACAAATTCTCGAGAATTACTACTTCTTTTGTGGGCCGATTATTTTTTCGAGTTCAATTAATTCCAGCGTAGTGTGTGACGGCATTTTGTTTTTTTTGTATCTCATTCTTCATTTACAAACCAAACACCCACTGCATCACGTACACGTGCCATATGGTGGCTTGTCTGGTGCCGGGCGTACTACGGCTACCAAACAGCCCACAAAGGCCTGTTCCGAAAATCTATTAACGATCACAAACCTAACTACCGCCTGCAAGGTCTGGTTATGGTTACACTTCGTCAGCTACAGGCCAAGTGCGCCACAGACCAGTGGGGGAAAAAAACGATCCTAGCAGCGAGTGTTAGATTGTGGTGTAGGATATCTGTACCATTCTTCTTCTCGCTTCATTTTTTTTTTTTGTTACACACTTCCAAACCAAACACCCATTCCGTGACACAATTTGTAGCATGCTGATGTTGGTGGTGCGTTGTATCGTTTCGAGGCTGTGGATCGCCACAGTGCGTTGGGCAAGAAAGTCTCGATGCTCGACGAAGGATGCCGACGAGATGTGTATAGCTGCGCAGGGATTTCGTAGTATGGAAAGCACAACCATAAACCATGCACTTGAAACTGTACCACCGTACCGACCATCATCTGCAATCTCCCGGTTGGGTTCTTCAGAAGGGGCGTAAGCAAGACAGTAAAAATAGTACTACGAGCAGCCGTACACACAAACTTGCGGCCTCCAACCCTTACATAAATGTATGGCTTTTACTGCAGCATGGAATCGCATATTTTCTCGTGCGCCTCGTGCAGCGCATCCAGGCACACGAATACGCACTGTTGGTTCGGGTGCGATTCACTCGATGCGATGCGTGCTGTGGTCAGTGGAAATGTTCATTTGCAGCTAACGAGTACTGCAGTATTAGTGCAACAAAAAACGGGAAAGAAAAATCGTTGTTTTTTTCCTATAAATTTGATTTTGTTCGTTTAGTTGTTTATTATTTTTTTATTTCTCTAACCATTTTGCTTTTTTTATTACTTTTATTGAGTTTTATTTGTTTTTCCTACTGCTTCCTAATATTTAATTTGTTATTTAAATTGTATTAACTCATACTAACATTATTCCAAATCTTTTCCATGTATATTATAAATTGTACCATAATCCGGAACTATTTTCTAACATTCATTATTACCATTCCTTCCGCTCATACCACTCGACTGTTGAGCGATGCAAAGACATGGTGTGAGGTCCATTTACTTTACATTTATTTCCTGAACTCGTATGCTGTCGTTGGCCGCTGGTTGCTTCCGTTGATGGGGGAGGACCAACACATCCCTATCCTTAACTTATCCAGCCATCTGGTGAACCACGGACAACACGCAGCAAAACATGATCGTGCACGGATGGGAAAGTTTTTGTTTTTAGTCCGCTGTTTTATCTGCTACCGCTGCCGGCGACAGGATCACGTCGTATTTCGCAGGCGTCACCGATGGACATTGCTGTTACGGATACTCTTGCGTGTTCCGTACCGTTGGTACTACTGCTGTTACAGGGTACGGTGAGTTAGTCCTTCTAGCACGATGCTTCAACCGTACCATTCCATCGCAATTCATTTCTAAAACCGAATGGAATGTGAAATTCCCAAAACATAAATCGCCCATATTATACATCGAATCTGACCGAACGTGCTTTTCCGTCAACGGTCACCACCAGCCGCTAGAATGGATTGATGATGAATAGGAATAGTTTTGAATTTGTCTTTGTGTTTGATGCATTTGTTAGTAGCACGCAACATATGTTCTGAGGGTTTACTATTTACTATGCTAAACTGCTCTTGTGATCTGATGGTAGGGTATTCTGCCGACATAATTAATTTCATAATACATTGATACATAATTAATAAGCTATTGTAAAAAGAAAACACATTTCTCACAAAACTTTTTACATAAAATCACCTAACAATCCGGCCAACCAAATGATTAACCCTTAATACAATGGTTTATTACTCTTCAAGATTTTATACACAATCCAGACCACATTACTTCCCTAAATGCAATTTCTCTTCTTCATAGATTCTGTCGACCCGTGTCATTCTGCATCTCTTGTCTTTTCGCGTTGCTTTTTAGCCGGAGGTGCATCACCGGATTTCTCGTTGGAATCGTATAGGCCCGCCCGGATGAAACGTTTAGCAGCAGGCTTATCTAGTTGGGGACGTTTGGTAAGATTATCGTGCACCATCTCTAACCGTTTCATCGCTTCCCGCACTCGATCGAGATCCGATTTGACGTCATCCTGCAGAGAAAAAGCACAAAAGAATTGTGAGGATGTCGACGTTAAGCAACAGGCAGCTTGCTTGTACTTACCATGACCGTATTTGGACGACCAAGCAGCTTCTCGTGCATCCAGAACAGAGCATTCACGCAGAACGCACATAGCGAATCGAACCGAATCTTCTCTTCTAACGTAAAGTTGGCATAATTTTCGTGCTCACGGTTCACATTCGCCAGCGTTTGCTGGAGCTGGTCAATGGTTTGCATGAGATTTTCGTTGTTGCGGATAAACACGAGGTCACCATGCAGAACGCCATATTCGGCCGCGTGCTGCTCCGAGTCGGGATCAACTTTATCCACCATGTTTGAGAACTAGAGTTAATGAAAACTAGTAGAAAAAGTGTCTGAAATCGACTTCTAAATAAAAATTCGTATTAAAATGCGTTACTACACTTTTCTTTACAATGTTTTGCGCGTAGCGTGTTCGATGTACGCGCACCGCTAGCGTGAAAACATAAACAAACACAGGCTGGTGGTTGTCAAACTGATTTGAAGCGTTTGATAAAATGTTGAAGCGTGATCTCAAGCGTTTGAGTTTTGGGATGGGAAAATACCATCGTAATCGATTTTAGGTATTGAATAACCCATGCAAAACTGAGATTTATCTTCCATTACTTCTGAATAAGTTTTTCAAGAATTCTACAGCCTGTTTTTGTCTTGAAATTGTAGAAAACCATCATTCTGCTGCTCAATTGCAAGCGACATTGCCAGTGTGTATACCGCCATGACAGTTCTCAGCTGTTTGTTGCTGCTGTTGCTATTGTTGCGGGTTGTTTGTTGGTGGGGGAAGTGATTCCCCAGCGTTTGATACCTTTTTCCTCCACAAATAAATAGCGCATCAGGACGAAAATCCTGACTATTATATCAAAAGTAAGTGTACCTGTAGCTTTACGTGCCAACCGTTTTCCAACAAAAGATAGATTTAATCGAAATCGACGCTCAATGCTAGTGTTTTCTCGTTTCGCGTAAGAGATGATTATTGTGTAATCTTGTTGTGGTTGTTTAAAGTGATTTTTTTTTAATTTAATAGAAATAAATTAGTTTATCTTCCTCTTCTCCACTTGTTTAATGAAATTATGGCGAATAAGACCTATTAAATCTTTGCATAAAGCGTGCCTTTTTTTATCTATGTTGCATTCCGGCTACCGCTATCTCTCGAAATTCACCGGGACCGGTTTTGCTGATGCGCTGCTTTCTTTTTTTTTCCCTTCTCTACGCGTGTAGGATGAATTACTTACGCACAGCGTGCGAAATTGCACGTACGTCGTCTGGTGTGACGCGATCGGCGACGCTGCCAGGCTCACGTAGTAGCATCACTGCTCGATCACTCTGTTCCCAGATCGAACAAAAGCCGCAGCAGCCGAAAGCTTCTCCAGCGGGATCCGGAAGCAATGGATCAACGATCAGCACACACACTCACACACCGAATGCGCTCGAGAAGCGTATGCTGGTGTTTACGAAACGCTACAAAAGCATCGAAGAAGTTCCTAAATTTGTCAGGTAAGTGGATATCATTGTACAATTACTGTTTCGTAGATCATTTTTAACCGACATTTTCCGTTTTCTACAGCCAAGAAAAAATGGAACGTGTCCGCAATCAGGTGCGAATCAAGATCGCCAACTACATGATGATTGCCACCGCGATCGGATGCATCGTGATGGTGATCAGTGGTAAGAAGGCACAGGAGCGCGGTGAATCCGTCGCCAAGATGAACCTTGACTGGCACAAGGAGTACAACGAGAAGGCACGCGCCGAAGACGAGGCATCAGTGGCAGCTGAAACGAAGAAAAAATAAGCTTCTCCGATGGGGCTTTGTGTCGTTTCTTCAATCTGTACCGAACGTTTAAAGTGTGAATTTTTAGGCCCTAGAAGAAAAAAGTATAACTCCACCGTGTAAATACACAACTCAAGCCATGTAAACAGCGTTTTTAAGGCTTATCTGCACCAAAACCAGGAAGATGATTTCGTTGAGGTGTTTTATTCGCACATCCTTGGGACAATAATGGATACATTGCTCTCGTCTAGTACAGTGTAATCGATTCGACTTGGTACCACTGGCTAGGATCACGTGCGGATTTGTTCGTTTTACGCTGCAACAAGCGGCGCAAGGAAGGGGCTAGCGTTTGCAGCTGATTCAGCAATCCAATATGTCTGTTGACGATGTCCAGCATCCGTTGCAACTGTTCGCGCACGTCATCCTCCGTCGAAAGGATAAACTGCTGGTAGTGTGAATCGAGCAGTACCATAATCCATCCGACCACCTGCTCATCACTATCGAACGTATCCCCGTTGTGAAGCGTTTCGCTTAACGTTGCCATCGGATCAAGCAGCAGATCCTCGAGATGCTGCAGCAGCACCGTGACGTCGGTAAACTCTAGCTCCTTGCGGATGTACTGTGTCATCGGTTTGCGATTAAAGCTACACGAAAGCACCACATTAAGCAGATCGCGATGCGAAGGATGGTTGCTTTGTGCTTCTACAATCACATCCTGATTGGGTAGCTCAGATTCAAGCTTTTTCGGGACTTTAACGGTCTCTTGGTCGGTCGAAGCGACGTCCTCGTACTCGGGAACAGGTAGAGACAAAGCGTACTTTAACGCTTTAACGATTGTCCGTTCGGAGATGACTGAATAGCGCTTGAGACATTTAGCGAGATCCACGGTCAGCTTGCCCTGCACCAGCAGCGGCACGATTCGGTCACTAATTTCCACCTCCGAGTAACCGCTGCGTTCCAGCTCTTCTAGAATGATTTCAAAATTTTCGCTCAAAATCAACGGTCCCAGCGTGTAGTCGGCATTGTTGAACAGCTTTATCTGCACCATATCTTCGGGCAGCGAATCACTTTCAATCACGTTAACCGGCAGTGATGCACGATAGGCCTCCCGAAGCACTTCATCAAATTCATATTCACTGTACAGCCGTTTGCACAACGGCTTGTCACACTCATTTTCATCATCCGCCTCCTCCTTTTCGTTACACTCATCGAACACTCCACTTTGTTTCGCCTTTTCGGTTAAGGTTTCGCTAAACGAATATGTGTCCAAAAATTCACACTCCTCGTTAATGCTTTCATCATCGATCGTGTGCGTTAGGTCGAACGTTTGCTGGCTGCCAATCATGTCCGACAGTTGCTTCTTGCTTATTTTGAACGGTACAACGGCCAGCATCTGGCCGAAGGCGAGCAGAATGTTGCTTTCCACCACCCAGAAGCGGGACGACACAAAGTACACCTTGAAGAATTGTTTCGCTTGAAACACTTTGAACTGTACGTTGAACAGAAGCAGTATGGCCCCGTCCTGGTTTTTGTTGTTTGCATAGAACGCGACATAGTCTTTGCCGATGCAGGTCATCGATAGGGGCTGCTTCACGTTTAGCGTTTGTACCATTTCGATGACATTCCCTACGCCCTCTTCGCGCTTTGGTGATTGCCCGAGCGAAAGCTGTAGATTAAAGATGCGACTATCGGACCCTGGGAAGCAAAAGCGAATGATTAGTAATGGTGAAGAAAAAAGGGTGCCACTATCGCTACTTACAAACAGTCAGCAACGAAGGTCCATCACTTCCATCCACGATGCAGCTGCTGGCCAGCTTGATATCATCACCGATCCGTTGCAGTGCAATCTTTTCGAACCCTTTTTGCAACTTCAAATTGGACGGATCGAGCAGTGCATAGTTAAGCTCTACCGTACCATCGTCCTCCCGCCGGACAAAGTATGTTAGCAACGGTGTGCCATTGTCAAGCATCAGTACCTGCACGTCACGAATGGTGTGCGTTTTCGGATCGACGTTCTGTACCGTTCGCTCATCGTTCGGACCCGTTTTGTTTTGTTTTCTCGTTTCCAGCGCACTCTCGAGCGATTCACAGCTTCCATCGGTGTACAGCAACAAGGTTTGACCGTTGGCCAGCGAGAACAGATCGAGCACGGTGCGATACAGCTTCACCTTCTTCACCGTGTTGATGTCGTTTTGATCCTGGCTCCAGCAGCGTATAAATTTCCCTCCAAAAACACCCACGTAGCGTTCGGACCGAAAATCGTACACCACCTTACTGCTGAGCCGGTCGAGTACGGTCCAGCTGCGTATTTGTCGCTGATTGCTTAGCTAGGAAAAAGGGAAAAGCGTCTTACAAACACCGGCCAATCGTACTGTTCCGCAGCGTGCCACTCTCACCTTCACGACCAGTATGATATTTCTTCCCAGCGTGTTGATAACACAGCCCGGATCGACATCGCGCGATAGGCCAAGAAAATCCTCCACATTATTTATGGGACACAGATTATAATAAGCGAGCAATTTTGCCATTTCGAAGGCTTTTTTTCAAACAAAAAACACACACGCGCCCGGGGAAATGAAAACAACGTGCTTTTTGTTTGTGATTCTGTAGTACATGTGACAGTAGTTTGACAGTTGTCCCCAAAGCGCAAGCGAAAATGAAAACATGCCAAATATTTGACACAGCGCCTGGTACAACATCAAATGCTGTTGGGGGAGCTGGAAAAGGAGCAAAATAAGAGCAAATATCGTGAAATTACGGACAATTTAGGGGTTATAAGTGCTTCATGTAATAACCTAGAGATTGAGTGTGGTTAAATATAGAAGAATTATTTACAAAACACGTTGTTTGGTGGTGTTTTGCTTTGACCAGTACCGATATTGGCGCCGTAGCAGTGTTTGACAGGCGTGTGTGTGTGTGTTGTGTGTGTACGTATCGCGTTGGAATCATATCGCAGTGGCAAGTTGGCCGAGATAAATCGTGTGATCCAACGGGAGCCATAAATATAACTGCTGCCCGTTCTCCGAGCCCATCATAGCGCCCTGTATACTGTTGCATTAAAACTTGCAAAACTCCCACAAAATGGGCGGGAAGCGTACGAAAGGAAACACCAAGGTAAGAGTGGCATGCTTCCGTCTCCCGTATCATTCTGGTCCCGGTTGACGTGTACAGTACAGTATCGCTGTGTGCCCACCTTGTGTATCAATTTCACCATCCGTGCTAATCGATTTTCCATCGAAATGCTTTCTCCCCCGGTAGCCTTCGAGCAGTGGCCGCAGTGCGGAACTGCTCGGTACATCCGTACCGACGCTGTTCGGGTTCGCCGCGCTGGACAGCACGAGCATGCCGGTTGTGCCCGGGTTTGTACAGATCGACGCAAACCACAGCGTCGACGAGATGGACCCCAATCTGGACGATACGCTGCAGATAGTGTTGCGCAAGATGCTGAAGAAAGATCCAACCACCTAGAAGAAAGCGCTGGTCGAGTTTACCGAGCTGATGAACACGGTGGAGCTGGACGTTGTGAAGGCGGTACTGCCCTTTTGGCCCCGGCTGTTTGTCAATCTGTCGACTGACGCGGAACATCGGGTGCGCGAAGCAACGCAGCAAGCGCAGGCGGCAATAGTGAGCAGAGCGGGGAAGGAAATAGCTCCCTTCTTGAAGCAGCTCGCACCGGCCTGGATTTCTTCGCAGTACGATACGTACGGACCGGCCGCAAGTGCAGCGCTAAATTCGTTCAATAGTGCGTTCCCGCCGGGCAAGGTGAGCGATGTGTTTGTGTTGTGTGAGAATGAAATCTTGGAGTACTACACGAAAAACCTAACCGTCCACACGGCCATCACGTTGAGCAATCCGAAGTAAGTGTGCAATGAGTCACGTTGAATGGGTTTTCCCTTTATTAAATCAATACTTGCAATTTCAGGTCACATACGCCGGAAGAGTGTTCCTCCCGCCGGACAAAGTAAGTTAGCAACGGTGTTCCATTGTCAAGCATCAGTACCTGTACGTCACGAATGGTGTGCGTTTTCGGATCGACGTTCTGTACCGTTCGCTCATCGTTCGGACCCGTTTTGTTTTGTTTTCTCGTTTCCAGCGCACTCTCGAGCGATTCACAGCTTCCATCGGTGTACAGCAACAAGGTTTGACCGTTGGCCAGCGAGAACAGATCGAGCACGGTGCGATACAGCTTCACCTTCTTCACCGTGTTGATGTCGTTTTGATCCTGGCTCCAGCAGCGTATAAATTTCCCTCCAAAAACACCCACGTAGCGTTCGGACCGAAAATCGTACACCACCTTACTGCTGAGCCGGTCGAGTACGGTCCAGCTGCGTATTTGTCGCTGATTGCTTAGCTAGGAAAAAGGGAAAAGCGTCTTACAAACACCGGCCAATCGTACTGTTCCGCAGCGTGCCACTCTCACCTTCACGACCAGTATGATATTTCTTCCCAGCGTGTTGATAACACAGCCCGGATCGACATCGCGCGATAGGCCAAGAAAATCCTCCACATTATTTATGGGACACAGATTATAATAAGCGAGCAATTTTGCCATTTTGAAGGCTTTTTTTCAAACAAAAAACACACACGCGCCCGGGGAAATGAAAACAACGTGCTTTTTGTTTGCGATTCTGTAGTACATGTGACAGTAATTTGACAGTTGTCCCCAAAGCGCAAGCGAAAATGAAAACATGCCAAATATTTGACACAGTGCCTGGTACAACGTCAAATGCTGTTGGGGGAGCTGGAAAAGGAGCAAAATAAGAGCAAATATCGTGAAATTACGGACAATTTAGGGGTTATAAGTGCTTCATGTAATAATCTAGAGATTGAGTGTGGTTAAATATAGAAGAATTATTTACAAAAAAACGTTGTTTGGTGGTGTTTTGCTTTGACCAGTACCGATATTGGCGCCGTAGCAGTGTTTGACAGGCGTGTGTGTGTGTGTTGTGTGTGTACGTATCGCGTTGGAATCATATCGCAGTGGCAAGTTGGCCGAGATAAATCGTGTGATCCAACGGGAGCCATAAATATAACTGCTGCCCGTTCTCCGAGCCCATCATAGCGCCCTGTATACTGTTGCATAAAACTTGCAAAACTCCCACAAAATGGGCGGGAAGCGTACGAAAGGAAACACCAAGGTAAGAGTGGCATGCTTCCGTCTCCCGTATCATTCTGGTCCCGGTTGACGTGTACAGTACAGTATCGCTGTGTGCCCACCTTGTGTATCAATTTCACCATCCGTGCTAATCGATTTTCCATCGAAATGCTTTCTCCCCCGGTAGCCTTCGAGCAGTGGCCGCAGTGCGGAACTGCTCGGTACATCCGTACCGACGCTGTTCGGGTTCGCCGCGCTGGACAGCACGAGCATGCCGGTTGTGCCCGGGTTTGTACAGATCGACGCAAACCACAGCGTCGACGAGATGGACCCCAATCTGGACGATACGCTGCAGATAGTGTTGCGCAAGATGCTGAAGAAAGATCCAACCACCAAGAAGAAAGCGCTGGTCGAGTTTACCGAGCTGATGAACACGGTGGAGCTGGACGTTGTGAAGGCGGTACTGCCCTTTTGGCCCCGGCTGTTTGTCAATCTGTCGACTGACGCGGAACATCGGGTGCGCGAAGCAACGCAGCAAGCGCAGGCGGCAATAGTGAGCAGAGCGGGGAAGGAAATAGCTCCCTTCTTGAAGCAGCTCGCACCGGCCTGGATTTCTTCGCAGTACGATACGTACGGACCGGCCGCAAGTGCAGCGCTAAATTCGTTCAATAGTGCGTTCCCGCCGGGCAAGGTGAGCGATGTGTTTGTGTTTTGTGAGAATGAAATCTTGGAGTACTACACGAAAAACCTAACCGTCCACACGGCCATCACGTTGAGCAATCCGAAGTAAGTGTGCAATGAGTCACGTTGAATGGGTTTTCCCTTTATTAAATCAATACTTGCAATTTCAGGTCACATACGCCGGAAGAGTGTGAAAACAAGTACCAGCGTGTGCTCATATCCAGCTTGCGAGGCTATGCGCTCTATCTGAGTAGAATTCCGCCAGAGAGTCTTAAGAAATCAGCCGAAAAGAATGCCACCATGCTCGAAAGCCCTAAATTTTGGACCTATCACAAACACAAAACGGCTGCCATTCGATCCGCCTGGTTTGAGGTCATTTCGGCACTGTTACAGTACGCACCCTTCCTGGTGGAGCAGCATCAAGCTCAAATTACGGCGTGTGTGTTCCAGTTTCTGGACGAAACCGATCCAACGGTTGTGACGCACGTGTGGAGCTCGATAGTGCTGATCCAGGCCAACCTCACCGACTGGCACACTCATCTCAACTTCGACAAAGCCGTCTTTCCGAAGCTGTGGAAGCTCCTGAAAAGTGGCGGTGCAGGTAATGCTGCATGCGTCTATCCCCACATGCTTCCACTCGTTTCGGGCTTCACGCGCGAAGTGCTCGGCGAGGAACGGTTAGCCAAATTCTACAACCTTTTCTTCGAGAGCATGAACGAAGGCTTGCAGGCGGTACAGTCGAGCCGTTCGGATGTGACTGCCGTTTCGCAAGCATACTACGAAGCCTTCCAGTACGTAGTGTTGCAAGCATTGCGCGATGAAACGATGGCCGAGCCGGCACGGGAAGATTTCTGCTTGAACCTGCTCGATCAGCATCTAATCGGGGTGATTGGGTGGTGCATTACGAATGAAGCTGCGCAAGGAAAGTATGTGTTTCAGAGTATGGCCAACTTGCTCGATCACTGGTGCCAACACAGTGCCACTCACAAGCTGTACGTCCGGTTGCTCGAAACGTTCTGGGAGCGATTGTACGGTGTCGTGAAGGAAAGCGTGCACTGTAAGGAAAATGCGGCAAGCATCACGGATTCACACATCGAGCTGGTACAAAACTTACGGCGAACTTCGCACAAACGGGTAAAATTTGCGGTAGAAAATCCAACCCCGACGGATGCTGTGGATGGTGGATCCTGTCCGCTGACTACCGGTGATCATGCGAATCGTTTCGAGAATCAGCTGCAGCTGCTCGTTTACCGCATCTGTCAACTTTACATTGCCAAGATCAGTGTCGATCGTGATGAAGGGTACATACTGCAGCTGGAGTATCTTGTACGGGCGTTCCAGTGCCGGGAGCTGTTTGTGTTTCTGGCGCACGACAGTGAAAACATCAAGTGTCTGTTCGATACGTTTGCTCGGTGGTTGCAGGATGCCAAGCTGCAGTCGGAATACGTCGTAGAGTTGATCATGATCCTGTACAAATATCTGAGCGCAGAGGAACGGTTGGCGCTGCTAAACAAATGGATAAAGGTAAGTAATAAACGTATCAATCAGCCTATTTATCGAAAGCGGCAAACGGTTCATGACGATTTATGCCGCGTTGCTTCATGCAAAAGGGACAATTTATTGCATAGTCCATCAACCTTTAGCATCGCGTGCTTTGAGCTATGACATTCCCGGGCTGCGATAGTAAAGGAATGTCTTGCCAAAATGCAGACATACCCGTTTATTGCTGGTTTGTTTAGGTTAAGGTGCCATTCGCACGCTAACTGCATGCAATGCCCTTTTATCGGTGGCATGCGATGACACGATACTCAATAACCATCCGTTCGCATTCTTTCACAAAGATTAAAGTTTTGCTTGAAATGTCGCGAACGATGCCCTTTTTGCTGGGGTGTCCCGGTTCGGTGTTATTTCCGTTGCTATTAGTGACCTTTCCAAGGGGTCTCCACGGCGTGAAGTATATTTAGGTGCCGTATGAAATATTGCTGCATTATGCATTTGCGATTGCTTTAAAGTGATAGAAAAAACAATATTTATTTTCAAACTATTTTATTTGTGAAAATTGTAGCTACTTTTTTGCACATGATACGAGTATGAACGATTCTGTGATACGCATTTTTATAAGGGCATGGGTTATACTTCATATTACACTAAAATAAATCGAATCTGCTCATTTTTTAAACATTTTTCTTCCTTTATCTATGAGCTAGCTAACTTGCTGTGAATGTTGCCCTTAAATTCAACATATGAGCACCATTTTGTGTTGTTTTGAAGCAAATTTTCGACGTTCAAAGAAAGTCGTTTGAATATTCTCGATATTTTTGCTCTAGTTTAACACATACCTGTGAGTTTTCTAATTAAAATCACTGAAATTTCACAATAAATCTTAAGATTATAAAAATGAATAAAATTGATCTCGCCTCGGTGGCCGGAATAGGTCTGCGCATATAATATTTACCCTCACTGTATATTTTGTTTTGTGCAAAAGTACAGCATATTGTTTGTATGGTTAAATATTTAACCTATCGCTTTTGCTCTCTGATGCTATTTCAGATGTCGAACAAAACCGTACAAAGCTGGATCATTCTCCGTGCGCTCAGCCATCCACTGTGCCAAGAACCGAACATTAGGCTGTTCCTTGCCCAACCAGAAGTATCCAGCAACATCATTGAATGTGCTGTCGGTGTCGCGAACGGTAACACGAAAGACAACATGATCCTGCTGCAAAAGTGCTTCTTCGTAGCCAGCAACGGTGAAATACTGATTGATCCCGAAACGTGCAAGAAAATCATCGAAACCGTGACGAACCCGGCACAGGACGCATCAAGGAAGGAGCTGCACGATGGATGTATAAGCTTTCTCGCCCAAATAATGCCAGTAATCTGTAGCGATGCCAGGCTGACTGAACTGCATCGAACGCTGTTTTGTACGCTGTTCGATTTTAGCGTGCACAATGTAGTCACCGATCAGCTGTCGGAGGATACACTGTGGGAAGCAACGACGGCCTGGCAGGATGCGCTTTCCGGGGAAGACATAGAGCTGGACGACACTCTCATCGCACGGTGCATGAGTACGATCGACGATCGTTTGTGTACGGTTGCTGCTACTGCCGAGCATGAAGCGGACGTACTGATGCTGCTCGAGAAGGTGGCAGAAATTACTGCCAAACTGATAGCTTGTGCCACCGAATCGAACAAACACGACAAACCGAAACGTTACCAACAGATCAATGTAATGTTAAAGCAACTGTTCGAAAGCCGAATGTCCGAAGTGCGTGGGCAAACGGACGAAACTGCACTTTTGGCGGAATACATCGAGCTGCTCCAGGGACGACTTATTACAAAGCAATCGAAACTAAACACATCGCCAACACTGTCGCACGAGCAGTTTGTTATTAGTATGAAAAATACTCTATTACGTGCACTCTGTTCGGTGGGCATTGTGTTGAAGTTATCCTGCAAAGCAAAACTGAAACCCACGCCAACGAAAAGCGAAAACACGGAAAAAATGGAGGTTGATGAGCGGCCTGAGGACGATGATATGGATGTGTGTGAGAGCAATGGTGATGAAAACGAAGAGCTGTGGATTCTGCACACTTGGTCCGAGCTGATCTACGAGAAGGTACTGTCTGTGATATATTTGGCCTCCGTCGGGGATACGGTTCTGTACAACACGGAACAGGTAAGCAGCTGAGTTATGCCCAAACTGAGTCAAACTACAAATTATTTTCATAACACATCTGTTATTTGTTTATTCACACATAGCTTGAAACCGTCGTTGAAAGTTTGATACTGGCAGTGCAAGAGAAGCTGTCCCTGCTGCTCAGAAATGTGGGACGTGATATCGTACAGGAGATCAAGCAGAAACTGTTTACCTTAGCGAACGAACACGGTATGCTGTGGGCAAAGAGTCTAAACTCGCTGCTAGTGATCGATCAGTACGCGGACGAGGAAAATGGTCCCGTTCTGTTATACGAGGACGCTTCAACGGTAGCTAACAATAGTGAGGAGCTCGTCGCGTACATAAACATCGTGCAGGTTTGTGAATGAAGCTATTTTCCTACATGAATTCAACTATTAATACGAACGTTTGTGTGGTTTGCAGTGTTTGAGCGCCAAAATGAAACCCAAATGTCTTCCGATCGGTCCGAATCTGTTCGAAAACTATTTCGACCTGATGGTTAAGCTTTCGTCCGCCCGCTGCCTGATAGAGAACCATTTCTCCACCAACTACAACGAACTAAACGATAGGAAAATCATAGGCAACTGTTTGATTGTGCTGCACGAGCTCATCACCAGACAAACGGCCAATAAGATGTTGCACTATAATTGGTAAGAATCGCTTACTTTCGATGGTGTATTCGCTTGGGAGCTTTGATAAAACACCAACATGGCTTTTTTGCAGTGATCTTGCACAAGCCGACGAAAACAAGATCTTCCTCGACGTGGAGGTGGCTAACGTGCTAACGGTGGTGATGCGCCATTTCCCCTCCGAGTTGGACATCCCGAAGTGGGATTTCATCCGCATTGCTCTTAGCTCGTGGACACTTTCCGTCTCCAAAAGCTTCCCGCACTATCGAGCTCACAATGTAAGGCTAACAATGTTAATGCTTGAAGATTGTACCAGTAGCTTCAATGGTTTCTGTATCCGCAGATATCGCTCTTCATTGCTGCCCTGTTTCGATTGTTCAGTGGATTGATGCAGTACTTTACCGTCGAACGGAAACGAAGCTCCACGGACCTGCTCACGAATGTGATCGAGGAGTGGGACAACGTGTTCGCGAAGGATGTGAATCTGGTACTGCTGAAAGCATTTATTGGAATTGTTAATGCGCTAGGTAAAGAGAGCTTACTATACTTTTTGGTGTTTTAAGATAATGTTTTAAATCAATTTGATACAATTGCAGATTGCCAACGAAAATCGGATCAATATTTTATTGAATGCATCTGCTCGTACGTAGAAGCGGTTGATTTCAATCACGTATTTAAGGTGAGCATTGCAATATTATACAGGGTGTTCGAGATAAATTTGACAGTCACCTACGGAGAAAGACAAAATTATTTTTTGACAAAATTAATCATCGGGGAAATTTTTGTTTGTTTTAGAAATAGTAGCTTACCATGTATTTTATTCATTTTATTCAAAATATCCGCCCTCGGCTTCTATTACGGCCTCCACCCGTCTCCGGAACCGAAAACAAGCCCTGGCGACAGTTTCGCGAGGTAGGGCCGCGAAAACGGACCTGATTTTCGACATCAGCTCCGCCTTGGTGTTGCTGAAGGTTCTGTTGGTGTCCCGTTGCTGTATGGCACGGAGCGGAATCCTGCTGGAACACGTACGGTCTGCCGTTGGCCACTCTCGTGATCCCCCATCACTCCCATCTCACGTGCCAACGGCCGAATTCCGATCCCCGAATTTTCCATTACGCGCGCCTGGAGGTCAGCCAGGAAAGCGTCGGTCCGCACGCAATCCCGCCACTGAGAATGTGGTTTTTGTGCTGCCACCGCTTCGTCGTCGTCGCTGTTTTCTCCCAGCTCACTCCGGATCGCCTTTACCGTATTCAGCGAACACTGCACGCACTGCATGATGTCGCGGTTGTCGCGTCCGGCGCGGATCATCATGATGCATGTGTGATCCGCTTTCACAATGTACTCTTTTTTGGCTTTTTTTTATCACGGGATGTTTTTGCTGCTTGTTCCGTACACTTTTAGCTGTCGAATGACGTATTGCTTGTTTTCCTATGCTAATTCAATCACGAGTTATAAACAAATAATGTAACTGTCAAATTTATCTCGAACACCCTGTACTTCTCTTCAATTGCTAACCGTTTTATTACTTTCCTACCGTCAGGCAAATAAAGTGGACTCAAAAACTTCCTTAGACGATCTGATTTCGTTCGCCCTCACAAACGTTCGGCACTGGAACAAACGCGTCCGGTACGCGGCCACTGCAATGCTCAAATCTCTATCGATTGGGCTGGTGCAACGCGATCAAGAGCAGCTGCTAAAGCGATCCGAATCATCCGACCAACAGCAGCAACCTGGCGGCGAAGAGCCAGACGATAGTTGGCATCTGTTGCAGCGCTTCAAACGCCAGCTGGATGAGTACCACGATTTGTTGGCCGATTTTGTAACCGATTTCCACTACAAACCGGTCGACGTGGAAGCAACGCTTTCCGCAGCAGAGAGCGAAAAGCAGCAGGACATAAGATCGCACTGTTTGTCGTATCTGCTGCTGTGGGACTGTATTCTCGGTATCTGTGCCAAAGCGTCATCGGAGTTGCGTTCGATTTACACTTCGTGGATCGCGCGTAATGAGTTTGAAGAAGTGAGCTGCATTAAGTAGTCGATTTAATACGAACTTTTTGTTAATTTATTGTATTTTACTTTGCACAGCTGCTTCTGCCCGTACTATTCAAGCTGATGCCACCCGAATTACTGCGCAATCCGGATTCGTGTGCGGTTTACGGGCAGGCGATGTTTTCCAGCCTGGAGTGGAATCAGATTAAAAGTAAGTACGAGTGTCCCTTACGTTTGTGGTGGTTTCTCTTCCTCTTGCTTATCCGTGTCCGGGTCCACAGTTTCTTCATCCGTCTCATCGGTTAGAATGTTTTCTATAACCGTCACCTGATCGTCAAGATCCTCTAACGTTTGATCTTCGCCCTGAATGTTATCATCTGTTACGGCACCTATGTCGACAGCATCACTAGTATCCAAATTTTCTCTACTTTCATCCGTTTCGGTTGGTATTTGCTCTTCCTTTTCGCTTTTATCTTCACTTTCTATGCAAACACTGTTGCGCCGTTCAGAGATACCCTTCTCCACCGTAAGGACCGCTTCATCCAGACAGTCGTAAACAAGTTCCAGCGAGAGGATGCTTAGCGGATCCAGTTTTGAATCAACAACTTCGGCTCCACTCACCGGGAGTACGAAAACGCTTGAATTGACGGAAACGAATGATTCCGACTTTCGTACGTACGAGAACGATTTTTGTTTGTCGAACGTTAATCCAGTTTGTTCCATCATTTTCCATATCCAGATACCAACTTTTTGTGAAAATTCGACGTAAAAATCGTCGATAACATCATGTTCTTTAGCCGTACTCTCATTATTTCCAGCGGGAATAATTATATCCAAAAAGCGGCAGATGCAACGAAGAACGACTCGTGATATTCGTTCTGCTTCTTCCGTAAGCGGTACGGGAACTTCGGAGAGATAGAACTCCCGAAGCTTTTTCGATAGCGTTTCCATCGTTTCTCTAAGAATTTGTATTTCCCAATAGTGGATTTTGTGAAGTAATTTGCGTTCCTGTTTCGCCAAATGCCTCCGCCACATCGCATCATCCGAGCGCTGCTGTTTGGCGTACCCGATCGATTCCATAATCGTTACAAACGGTTTCGGTTCCAACAGGCTCTGTAGGTGTTGCTTTTGTTTCGGGGAAAGCTTGGCCCCGTATTGTTCCAGTGTGGCCTTAACGTGGGATGTGCCTGGACGGGCTAGCGTTTTGATACGATTCGTTGCCGAGGAAAGTTTGTGCAAGATATAATGTGGCCTCTTTTGAGGGATCTATGCGAGGGAGAAAAACAGGAATTTCAAACGAGGAATGAAATAAACCCTCTAGAAGATACTCACCACTGCTTTGGGTCTTGCAATGAAATCGATATGATCCGCCGGTTTCAGGACTGCCCGATCCAGCACGAAATTTCCGCTGTGTTGACACTTTCGGAACTTGGGTGGGCTTGGATACACTAGTTGACAAACAGTCGGCACAATGCGTCGTTTTTCGGACCATTTTTGTTGAGCTTTTAATTTGTTGCTGGCCAATCGTTCCTTTGCACCTTTCCGTAGCTCTGCCTCGAGCGATGGCACTGTATCCAGCGCTGGGAGATCATGAGGAAACGGTTCGTAACAGGTCGCTTTATGCTGGGTACAAGAATTTTCCATTTTGAGCAGACCGAAAGATGGCTTCCGAAAGAGACAGTGCACTCCAACAACTTTATCCAATAATTTCTAAACGATGACTACTAAGAATTAAATGAGGAACATATGTTTCTTCTCCTACTAGATCCGAGCACAAAGCTCGAACGCTACGCTTGTCATCTGTACGCCCAAACGCTTCGTCACCTGCCCGTCATCTTGCGCCGGTGGTTCAACGGGTTAAACCATCGCTACTCGTCGATCGTCAGCAAAATAACGGCCAATTCGGTGTCGGGACTGCTGTGTCAGGAAGAATTTCAGGCACTAATCGATCGCAAGGATCGGCAGGACAATATGCAGATCAAGGTGCATTCCGCGTTGCGCCAGGTAATGGCCGTTTATTCGATCGACGAGGCCAAGATTGAGCTTCACATCACATTGCCGAGCAATTTCCCGCTCGGTGCGGTAACGGTGGAAGGTGGCAAACAGATCGGTGGACGGCTGCAGTCGCGCCAGGTCGTTATGCAGCTATCGATCTTTCTAACTCATCAGGTAAAATAGAAAATGTCCTCCCTGTGTACTGTTCGATGTTAAATATTTCGGGGTTTTTTTTTTGCTTATCTTTCTAGAACGGATCTATTAACGATGGATTGTCGCTGTGGAAGCGCAATTTGGATCGGAAGTTTGAAGGCGTTGAGGAGTGCTACGTGTGCTACAGCGTGATCCATCAAGACACCTGCCAGCTGCCAAAATTGTCCTGCAAAACGTGCAAGAAGAAGTTCCACGGGCCTTGCTTGTACCGGTGGTTTAGCACGAGCAACAAATCGACGTGCCCCATTTGTCGACATATTTTCTAGGATGTGTACCGTTTGCTAGTATGGCAGGGAAGCACAAACTGCAAACTCGACTTGCTGCGTATGTATCGTTAAAAGCTAGGTAGAATCGTGAAGATAGTGAGATGTCTTTATTTAGGTCACACTGAACACACACTGAAGATAAATCAAAATCAATGCGAACAAACGAAAGAATTGTGTAGCGTTTTCGCTTACGAATTATTAGCCATCGTCGTTCGAATCCAATCGTGATAATATGACACTCGAGCAAATCCATCCGGGAATCCTTTGGCGCACGGGACGGCAAAGTTAGCGACACCAACAACCTTACCTTCGAAAGCAAGCGGTCCGCCAGAATCGCCCTGAGAACGAAAACAATCACTGCACATCAACAAAATGCTCCTGCATCTGTGCACGAAAATCCGGTCACACACAACTTACAAAACATACACCTTCGCCTTCCTTCGTCAATGTACAGACATGCCCAACGTCGACGACATCGTCTTCGAGCAAACGCCTACATTCTTCGTACGGCACGTACTTCAATTCGATCGTTTGAAGATTGTTTGGAACTGGTCCGATCGTTGACTGCAATCCCCAACCAGTCATCCTAAGCGTTGCATTTTCCGGAAGTTCCCGTTCCGAGTAAGCGATTGGTTGCACGAAATCAGTGTACTCTAGTGGCGCGTTTAACTTCACCAGTGCGATATCGTTGTGGAATTTGGGTTTATTGTAGCGACTGTGGGAGAAAAACTTTTCCACACCGTATCGTTCGCCACCGGCGTTAAGCTGCGTTGTTCCCACTAGCACCTGCATAATCTTTGGTGATGAAAATTGAACGCAGTGGGCAGCTGTCAGTACCCACTGTCGGTCGACAATGGCGCCTCCGCACGAATGTCCGAACAATCCTTGAAGAGATACCTGGTAAGGGGCGGATCCGGGAGCAGCATCGACACCACCAATAACTCGATTTTCTGCCTCATTGTCGTCGGGTGTTGGATGAGCTATTAGACAAACGTTTTACAATGCAAAATGAGTCATTGGAAATGTAACCAGAATCCCAGTCTTACCGGAGATGATGCACAACGCCGCGCACAGTGTGAATATCTGGAGGGACCTCATGCTGGAAGCTTCAACAAAACCGGTATGTAACTAATGCCTTAATTGCAATGTCCATTTATATTTATACCCGTTCCTGATGTATTACGAAACCACCTCACCGATTGATAGTGTAGTAGAGTAGTAGATAGTAGAGTGTTAATCTGCCTATTCCTCACATACGGAAAGCGTAGACTCAGTAGGGATCAAGATTCGGACACAGTTCCATATAGCCAATACAGGTGAAGAGCCTTCCATCGTTTCCATAATGAGGTATTAATGACAAGAGGACTGATAGAGATATTTCTAAAGATGTTAAACTCTCTTCTTAAGGGTTCAGACAATGATTAAGTGCTCTAATTCTCTAGTGTTTTGCTGACCGGAGGTGAACACATAGAGAAGAGTTTGATTTTAATTCCTCTAATTGATTCCTAGAAGCTGAAGTCACCATGAAGTATTAAGAAGCTAGTAAAAAGTGTTTATTATGTCCTAAGCCTAAGAATACTTGATGACTAACAAGCCTATGAGTTATTGGCCATAGTCGTTCGAATCCAATCGTGATAGTATGATACCCTAGCATAAGCATCCGGAAAGCCCTTGGCGCACGGTACACCAAAGTTCACCACACCCACAAGCTTTCCATCATACACAAGCGGCCCTCCAGAGTCACCCTGAAATGAATGGAACAAAGTCAACGAGGACCTTTAAGCCTAGGATTGTAATACAACAGCTACTTACGTTACAAGCACCTTCACCCTTCTTCGTCAACGTGCAGACATGTCCAATGTCCACGTTTGGACTGTTATTGTGTAGACGCTTACATTCCTCGTACGGGACGTACTTCAAATCAATCGTTTGAAGATTGTTAGGGATCGACCCGATTGTTGATAGTCGTCCCCAACCAGTCAGTCTTAGGGTGGCATTCTCCGGAAGTTCCCGCTCCGAGTAAACAATTGGCTGTACGAGATCGCTGTACTGTAGGGTCGACTTAAGTTTCACCAGTGCGATGTCATTGTGGAATGCGGGAATGCTGTAGCGACTGTGGATGAAAAACTTTTCCACACCGTATCGTTGTCCACCAGCGTTAAGCTTATTTGTGCCCACTAGCACCTTGAGCAGTTTTGGGCTAGTCGTTTGAACGCAGTGAGCAGCTGTGAGCACCCACTCTCGGTCAATGATGGAGCCACCGCACGAATGTCCAAACAGCCCCTGGAGGGAAACTTGGTATGGAGCTGAACCAGGGGCAGCATCGGTACCACCTACAACTCGATTGCTTTCGTCATCATCCTCCGGCATGGGATGACCTATTTTGAAGCGGTTTGGTTTCATTAATAGTCATCGTACATGGTGGCAAAGTTCAATCTTACTCTTACCGGAAACGATGCACAAGGCTGCACAAAGTGTGAATATCTGGAAGGACCACATGGGGAAAGTTTCAAGACAGAGGCGGTAAGTAACTGATGCCGTTTAGTAAATGTCCATTTATATTTATACTAGTTTCCTCGTCAGCTTGAAGTATTATAGAACCATAACAAATGGCCAAAAGTAGGTCTCCTTCTCATCCACGATTGATAGCGAAGATAGTGGACTCTTTATCTGTTACCTCCCTGACACGGATTTATTCTATAGAGATCAAGAATTGGAAAACAACAACTCCATAATTGCTGGGTCATTGCACTTCAAGTGGCTTTCACTTTCTTCCTGGGGGAGCACTCATTGTGGACAGTAGCACTCAGTGACCACTGCTCACTTATGCTCTAGCAAACGATCAATCCGTTCTCTCGCTCTGCTATCCATTTTGTAATGCACTGTACGGATCATAATGATTTACTCCACTTCACAATTTGTTCTTATCAACTGTAGCGTATGCTTGCCTTATCCATTTCGAAGGGTTCGAACCTTTTTGCCAGTCTACCGTTTAGCGTGATAAGAAGTTATACGGCGTATAGAGAGTACGTCAACGACGGAAAAGATTCTCATTCATACGCGTGGCCACCACGGGTGCGTGATAAATCATCCTATCGTCAATCAATCGTGATGAATTGTGTTATTTATTTCGGATGCCGATAAGCTTGTTTTCGTTTGTGATTGAATGGCTGGCCGAAGGGAACAGATACATTAAACGATTAAGGATTATTAGATGCGACACAGATAGGGTTTTTTTTTTAACCGGTTGACTGTATTTCAGATGCTCAGAAGTCTGTATAATCTAACACTATTTGCTATTCTATCTACCGTAACTGATCTTCAACTACGTTAAAACCGTAATCCTTCCATCCACACCCTGATATACAGGCGACCGATCCCGGACGTAGCTTTCGAACGCATCAATATCGACCGGTCCAGTCACCTTCCGCTGGCCGTACCGTTCGAACATGGTAAATCCATCACCACCACCAGCCAAAAACGAGTTCGTTATAACACGATACTTTCGGAACGGTTCCACCGGTTCATACTTAGGCACGTCACAATCATGACACAGTACATCCAGCGCAAGTACACGCTCACCGATCGGATTGGTAACGTTGTACAGTACGTGCAGGCCAGATACTTGCAACATATTCGCTCCGTTGAAACGATCCTCATCCCAGGACTTTTCCACACTGTACTCCATCAGCTCGATCAGATGATCGCCGCGCATATCGAAGCACACGAGCGCATTCTCGAACGGCAACACCTCAATCAGATTTTTGAAGGCAAGATCTGTAAAATGAAAAGACCGTATTAGAAGCAGTTTCGCTTTG